>JXCR01139280.1:132714-160847 GCA_002079205.1 Phalaenopsis hybrid cultivar
GACTCAGAGAAGTCCGGCTCGGGGATGGTAATTTGGTAGCAGGGAGATTCTGCATACCTCTATGCGGCCTTCAAACTTATGAAGTGGTATGCATCAAACCCGTTCTCCTCTGGTGAGGGCAACCTCACTCATCTTCTTGAAGGCATAGAAAAATTAGGAGAGATTTTTCATGGGAAAAAGATAGAATCTGGTTGGGCTTCACTACGAAATCAAGGCATACAAAATTGTTTGTTTGTCCCTTATTTTTAGACAATCGGGCACCGTGACACCAAACCTTGGTGATAACTCCTTTGGGTGGGCCATAAATGCCATTTTAGGTGAGGCACCGCGGTGCAACTTGTTGGCGCCGGGATGCTCCATTTCTTGAGGTATCGAGGCATTATGCTCCTAATGAATTTTGTTGAATGCATACCATGACACCCGATCCCAGAGTTGCGACACCGTAAACAACTATGTTTGATGTTGGATACACGTCTTATCACATGCAAGTTTGTAGTGCTTGGCATCGGGGCTGTGTCACTGTGCCCTAATTTGATATTTTGCTTCCGATTTGGTTTGCTGTGGGTGCGTATTCCAAAAAAACACTTCTGAATGACCCAAAAAATCCAGAATGGGCCAAAATTGACACCAACACCACAATTTCTCGATCTCGTAGCCTCGATTTGCTTAAGGTTGCGATCTTGCTGTTGGCGGTTTGCTCGTGTTTTCAATACGAACTTACATCTACTAACGACGCTTGAGATCCCGATCGTCGTCGAAACCCTCACAGGTGGCTAAGGGTTGGAATTGTACTCCAGGAGCTTCTTCGTCAGATCTTCCAGGGCTGTGAATTGTCTCTTCATGGACATGAACTGCCTTTTCGTGGAGACAAAAAAATGCTCCTCCATTTTCAATTTGAGTTGGCTAATCTCTAGTTATAAATTTTCCTCTAGTGCATTAAACTTCTTGGCCACCATTACATTTTGGTATGACTTTGATATCATTTTGATAGGAAAGAAATAAATTTCCGCAAAGAATAGAGAGAATATTTTATTTGACTGACTCAAACTGACACAAAATGACTCAACCCCAACCACAAACAAATTAGTCTTACAATCCGAGAGGTAGGTCGAATCTCTCTCAAGCCCTAAACTCTTAAAAGAAAGGTGTTGAATCACACACATTCTATCCCTAATCATATTAAGCCCTATTTATACCAAACAATAATAACTTCCAAATGATTAAACTATCCTTTTAGTCTCGCGTCTAAAATATCTTCAATTTTTTTGATCGGCTTGATGCTCATTCAGGCATACCACTCGACTCTGTGGAACACAAGACGGAATGTGCGGTTGGCGCCGATGTATCAATATGCTTACACAAATGTTTGAAAATATCCGTGATTCAATTTTTTGCATCCGTTTATTTTGCTTAAGCACTTTTTACTTTTTTTTTTGAGTTAATTTTTACATGCATTCTATCCGGTTGCATATTCTTATTTGTGCATACGGTTTTGAATGTTGCTAGTTAGAATCCATTGTACATTTTGAAGGAGCCTAGTTTTCTTACATATGGTTGGTATTTTATGTATGCAACTTGCAAAGAATATTTTAAACTTTTTGATATGTTGTTTTGTGCATTTTCTTCCATTGTCTTCATTCGTAATTCATTAGGTTCTAGATGTGCCGCGGGAGGGTATTGTTCTTACTCATGGGTGATCTACCGATTTCTCTATTAGGCCAGTTTGAGTCCTGTGTTTTTCTGCTCTGGTCATTTGTGTGCCAACACACGTCTTTTTTGTATGTCTCCCCTTGTTTCGCTTGATGCGAGGATGTGATTGCCATCCAACTCTCATAGAAAAATCCTTCTTTAAAAAAATAAAACCCTAAATCTATGTTACGCCTAGATCTCACATGTGTTTTTTTGTTTTCGCATACATCTCTCTCCCTTGCTCTATTTTGTTCTTCTTTAGCTTGTATCAAAATTCCTAAGCCCACAATCTTAGCTCACGTGTGTTGTCATTGATTGGCTTAGTGTTTGTAGAAGCCAGGATGTTGTAGCGAGAGTTTGGTAGGGAAGGCATTAGAGCGACTTGCATCGCGTGAAATTAGAGGAGGCTTCAATGAGAGCTCATTGGAGAGGCATCAATGATTTTAATGGCTCGTGAAGAAGAAAGCAAAATTTTGAGATTTGGAATTTAAGTTGAATCATTGGGGCAGTGAGGCTTAAGGTTTTATGGGATTTAAAGTTATTTTTGTTGTCTGGTAGGGTTTATGTTTAATCATGCTTAATCCACTAATCCTGATTTTCTTTCCCTCTTTCATTCACTTACTCTCTTGCTTTGCCCGTCAAAACCAAGGAAAAAAAAAGAAAAAATGGGACAAATAAGAGAAAAAAAGTAAAATATTTTGTTCTCTTGTAGCAAGACATAACCTTCCTGCCTAGTCGTTATTTAATTATTGGCATGCAAGTATTATTGAAAAGCAATTTGATCGGCTCGATTTCTATGTACCTAATATTGTGTTGCGATGCGACAAGAAAGTTTTGTATTACTTGTAACTTTCTTGTCTTGGTAAGTATTCACACACTTTTCTTAGCTTGATTGCTTGGGCTGTTTTTGTAGCTCAAAGTTCATTAATCGCTCGAAGATTGTTCGATTTTCGGTTCAGATCGAGATTGGATCGAAATAAATGAGCCGAGGTACGAGCTAAAATTTTAGATCCAATTTTTTGGAGCCGTCCCCGGCTCGGCTTGAAATCAGATCATCAACTGTGTATGTATGTGAATTTAGTAAATTTAGATTGAAGATAGTTAATCGCTCGAAAATGGATTCGATTTTTGGCTCGGACCGAGATTGAATTGAAATTAACAAGCCGAGGTACGAGCCAAAATTTTGGATCAAATTTTTTTCAAGCTTTTTGGCTCGAAATCAGATTGTTAACAACCCTAGTGGTAAGCGACGACCCATACACGCCTTTCTTGGTGCAATGAGATTGGAGGTTCATGCTGTCAAATTTATGATGCAATGAATAAATGTTGTTTGCAAAACTTTTTGTGCTATTAAGACTTGTATATGCTCTAAGCATAGAAAGAGTATAAGACTTTTCAGTGATGTTTTTGATGCAATCCTTATACGCTTTTTGTGGCATGTTGAGCAGGCTTAAGCTCCCCTTTGGTGCTCTTTAATGGAGGAGACATAAGAAGGCTGCAAATTTTTTTTTTAATTGTCATGTGTTAATATGAAATGTATATTAATGACTTTGTTTAATTAATACAAACGAAAATGAAATAAAAATTCCAAAATGTTCTTAGTGAATATTTTCCATAGTATACAACTCACATCAAACGAATTTAAAAAAAACCAAAATAGAATACAGAACCAAAATTGAAAAATAAATCATGGGAAACTTGATTTGTTTTCCTATTAGCAAACCACGATCTGTCTACTTCTTTTGGACTTAGTATGAAGAACTAAATGAGCCATGACAATAAATCACAACAACACTCTTTTTAATTGGCACAATGGAGATTCCCTTTAAAATCCACTTGTATAAAATGGAGGTTAGATATTGATACCAGAACTAGTAGAGAAAGCAATGGAAAATTCGAAGCTAACTTTTATTTATATAGAGATAAGATTACAATACAACACAACAAAAAATAACAACACAACATAAACGACGAAAGTAAACACCGATAAGGTGTATTCCAAGGGTGGTGGGGGTCAGCTAGGTGGATTGAGATTTTTAGCCGGGGTGGCGACAACAAAGGAATGCTGATGACATTTAAGGGAAGGTGCAAATTTATAGGGACAACAAGTGTGGAGGGATGGGTGATCGATGACAGGAGCAGGGTTTGCTAGAAGGTGCTGGACAGAGAGGGCGGCATCAGTGGTGGTTGTAAGTGTTGGGAAGGAGTGAGGATGACTGAACAATTAGATAAGGTTGCCGGTACGGGGCGTCTGGGTGTAGGAATGGAGGGAGAAAGCGGCGAATGAGGAGAGGGAAGTAGAAGGATTAGGGAAGGCGAAAGGGAAATGGTACAACACCTCCTCAAAGTTGGATATAGCTAGAGCACTATCACCTTCTTGGATACAACCCTAAAATAGAAAGAATAACTCCACAAAGGAATTTGAAATCAACAAATAGTAAAAACTAAATTCTAACTCTGAAACAACAATATATATCCCTACAAAAAAAGGAAATCATGAAAAAGGCAAGGGGCGGGGCGCGGGAGGCTGCTTATCCTGTCAGGGATCTCGCTTGAGCCGCTCGACCCCAAGTTTCGCTTGGACCGGTTTTCAATAGAACGGTCTATTGCTAGTTAGTTCAGTCAGCTGACTAGCATAGTGGGAAATCCTGTCTGGCACATCTAGCGGGAAGCCCCACAATAGATATATATCTCCTTCAAGGCTATAAACACTTCACAAACATTAAAGGCTCAAATAGTTGTAATCATATTTGTAAACTATTATACACAAGTGGCTGCAATGTGAGTGTCAGTGAACTTAAAATCAAAATCATTCATGTGAACAACTTTCACATCCGCCTTTCTTAGTTGAAATAAGCTGTGTTTTCACTTGAATGTCTTTTGAGCAAAATAAAAGCAATCTCGTTCACACATGGCACAAGACATACCAACTGTTAACTATAAGACATGCATGCTCGTGGGATAGTATGCTCTCATAAATTCAAAATACATTTCCCCATGTGATAAATGGGTTGGCTTTGGTGAAGCATATCCTGGCCAGGTCAAATTCGAGTTTGACCCAAACCTTGATCCGTCACATTTAGTGTGGGGCATCTGGGAATTGATTGTCTTATTTTTCTAGCTTAAAGTATTATGCCTAATTTGTAATTATTAAAAAATTGTTAATACATTTAATAAAAATATTAATAGCTAAGGTTAATAATTTTAAAAAATAAAATTCATTTACTAATTTTAATAGATAATTTGAAATAAATAGAGGGATAGTAATTGAGTTATGTCGGTTCAATTGAATCGACACTAATCGATTAAACATCTCAAGGAGGCATGTGGTTTTACCTTATAGTAAATGAAATGAGTCGAAGGAGATAGATAAAAAAATAAGAGCGAGGAGTTGCCTGACTGCATAGATCAATTGAACTTGAGCTATTGATCACGCGAGCAAAGTGCTGAATGGCACACAGATGAGGGTGGTGTGCCGAGCTNAGAATTTAAAAGAACCAAAATAGAATACAGAACCAAAATTGGAAAATAAACATGGGAAACTTGATTTGTTTTCCTATTAGCAAACCGCGATCTACCTACTTCTTTTGGACTTAGTATGAAGAACTAAATGAGCTATGGCAATAAATCACAACAACACTCTTTTTAATTGGCACTATGGAGGTTCCCTTTAAAATCCACTTGTATAAAATGGAGGTTAGATATCGATACCAGAACTAGTAGAGAATGCAACGGAAAATTCAAAGCTAACTTTTATTTATATAGAGATAAGATTACAATACAACACAACAAAAAATAGCAACACATAACATAAACGACGAAAGCAAACACCGATAAGGTGTATTCCAAGGGTGGTGGAGGTCAGCTAGGTGGATTGGGATTTTTAGCCGGGGTGGCGACAACAAAGGAATGCTGATGGCATTTGGGGGAAGGTGCAAATTTATAGGGACAACAGGTTTGGAGGGATTAGTGATCGATGATAGGAGGAGGGTTTGCTGGAAGGTGCTGGACAGAGAGGGCGGCAATAGTGGTGGTTGTAAGTGCTGGGAAGGAGTGAGGATGACTGAACAATAAGATAAGGTTGTCGGTACGGGGCGTCTGGGTGTAGGAATGGAGGGAGAGACCGGCGAATCAGGAGAGGGAAGTAGAAGGATTGGGGAAGGCGAAAGGAAAATAGTACAATACCTCCTCAAAGTTGGATACAGCCAGAGCACCATCACCTTCTCGGATAGAACCCTAAAATAGGAAGAATAACTCCACAAAGGAATTTGAAATCAACACATAGTAAAAACTAAATTCTAACTCCGAAACAACAATATATATCCCTACAGAAAAGAAAATCATGAAAAAGGCAAGGGGAGGGGCGCGGGAGGCTGCTTATCCTGTCAGGGATCACACCTGGGCCGCTCGGCCCCAAGTTTCCCTTAGACTGGTCTTCAATAGAACGGTCTATTGCTAGTCAGTTTAGTCAGCTGGCTAGCATAGTGGGAAATCCTGTCTGACACATCTAGCAGGAAGCCCCACAACAGATATATATCTCCTGCAAGGCTATAAACACTTCACAAACATTAAAGCCTCAAATAGTTGTAATCATATTTGTGAACTATTATACACAAGTGGCTGCAATGTGAGTGTCAGTGAACTTAAAATAAAAATCATTCATGTGAACAACTTTCACATCCGCCTTTCATAGTTGAAATAAGCTGTGTTTTCACTTGAATGTCTTTTGTGCAAAATAAAAGCGATCTCGTTCACACATGAAACAAGTTGTATGATTGCTTCAAGTGGCAGACACATCAACCATTAACTATAAGACATGCATGTCTCATGGGATAGTATGCTCTCATAAATTGAAAATTCATTTCCCCATATAATAAATGGGTCGGCTTTGGTGAAGCATATCCTGGCCAGGTCAAATTCGAGTTTGACCCAAATCTTGATCCGTCACATTTAGTGTGGGGCATCTGGGAATTGATTGTCTTATTTTTCTGGCTTAAAGAATTATGCCTAATTTGTAATTATTAAAAATTGTTAATACATTTAATAAAAATATTAATAGCTAAGGTTAATAATTTTAAAAAATAAAATTCATTTACTAATTTTAATAGATAATTTGAAATAAATAAAGGAGGGATAGTAATCGAGTTATGTCAGTTCAATTGAATCGCACTAATCGATTAAACATCTCAAGGAGGCATGTGGTTTTACCTTCTAGTAAATGAAATGAGTCGAAGGAGACAAAGATAAAAAATTAAGAGCGAGTTGCCTGCCTGTATAGATCAATTGAACTTGAGCTATTGATCACGCGAGCAAAGTGCTGAATGGTACACAGACGAGGGTGGTGTGCTGGGCTTGAGTAGTTGAATGTGGAGTTGCTGAGTATTAGAGCAAGCCGATACATGGTGTCAAGCTCGGAGTTAGGGATCAAGTGATGAGTTGGGCCTGATTGGGAGATCGATGAAGGGGAGAAAGTAGTGTATGCATTATCAGTGGAGAATGCCTCATGGGTGGTATTTGCGTACAACACTGTGTGAACGACTAGGGTGGGACATCCTTTATCAATCGAGCACACAAGATCGGGCAAGGTAGAGCTTCCCAAGCTAAGTAAGAATAATTTGAACCCTAAGTACTTTGTTGAATTTGGTGTAGGAAGAAGTTTAGATTTCATTGAAAATAAATTGATTAATTTATTTTATTTGGGTTTTGGGCTTTTGGGGTTGAGTTCGTCGAGTGTTTCATACTGCATATTTATATGTGTATTTAATTTGAGATTATAGTGCAAGTTGTTTATTTTAGATGGCTGGTTATGGGCTTTATTAAATCTTCTTAAGAGAAACAACAATATGTAAAGATTTTTTGATTACTTTTATTTACACCAAGATTTGAATTATTTATAAATTTCAGTGTTTCGTTAATTCTTAATTAGGTTTGCTAATGCTGATTGTTTTGATTGTTTCAAATATTTCTATTTTTTTGAATATAAAGATTAAATTAGCTTGCAATTGGAAATAAGTTAGTCATATTTATATAATCCATTCATGGAATATTAAGTTAGTCATAGACCGTGTTTCGGAATCCGGGTAACACTAGCTCAACGTATTTTATTTCACCTTTGATTTCGAATTTAATTGTATTTTGGGTCTTTCATATTTTTGAATTAAATTAATTCCTAGAATATTAAGTAAGAGTTATTCAAGTTACAATGTCGAGATAATAGTTAAATTTTAAATCATTGCCTAATCGTTTTGTCTTTTTCTGGTACTTAAAATTTTTGAGTTTGGTCATAATACGGGTGTCCTAAAACACCGGAGACTGGTGTCTTCAAACTTACCATGCTATAAAGCATGCATGTTGATTCACATACTTGCTTAGGAGAAACTACGCATGTATGAGTTTTTTGTCGATTTGAGATGATACACATGGGCCTTTAACTCCACGTTTAAAAAAAAGTGCACGGGACTCTGGTACTTGCATGAGAAATACACAAGCTTTGAGTTGGTTTTCACTAGCTAGTTTAAATGGCGCGGTTATGTAGGCATTTTAAGAGTGGAAAACTGCTATGTTTTTTTAACTTGGCTCGATGGATTGTTGTTGGCGTCTATTTGTGTAGGAGTGGTGATGTTACGGTGAGCTTGATAATGGAGATTTCTCTTTTATTTCTTTTTCATTTTTTCTTTCTTTTTTTAAAATAAATATATTCTTTAATAAAAAGGAATATAGAGATAGCAGGGGAGATATGGAGATAATCAGACAGTTAAAGAGATTTAAAAAGTGTGTGGGAGTGGTATAGAGAGTGGGATACAACGAGAGAGATACAATTTTAGCTAGAGGGAAACATTGGAAGAGTATAGGGATGGGGAAAGATGAAGTTGTTAGCTTGGTGGTTGAATGTTGAAATATAGAGGTCATTTGGCTTACAACAATTTTTGGAGCTTGAAGGTGACCGTTGGACTTAATGTTCATTGTTGGAGAGGTTGAGTGTTAAGGTGACTTGGTTATTCATGTGTTAAGTTTAGGTGGCATATGAGCAATGAGGGATGAGGTCTTTCACGTTCGTCATAGTATAAGTTGGTTCTCAGAGTTATAGTTTATCTGTTGCTTTTGAATGATGGATATGTTATAGTTGTTTTTGTGGGGTTCTTGAGGAGTTGACTTGGTGGAGATCAATGATTGGTTTAAGGAATGAGGAAAATTTGATGGAGGCAGGAAAGAGCAGGTGTGGAGCCGAGAAGAAAATTGACTTTTGTTTATATGCCTTAGTGTGGGATGGAGATCACGAGTAGATGTTGGTTCGACAACTTTTGGATGGATTTAAGTGATTCCTTATGGCTTTCAAACTTTTCCCCTTTTCTCATGATTATATCATGAATTCCATCACCAGTGAGCTATTGTCGTGACTTACTCACCTTTTGTGCCATGTAATAGGGATAGAAGGGACATGAGAGACAAAAAGGATGAGAATGAAAGTTGAAACTTTACAAAAATCAAGATAAATCGTTTTACGAAACGAATTGGGCTAGAGCAAGACTGAAATAGGATATTAGGTTTTATTTTTATTTTTTACTTTTTAAAGAAAAAGGCCATAGTAGCTTGTACGGGAGTAGAATTGTAGTCTCTGCGGTGGTGAAACATGAGAAATTACACTAGATAAAAAAATAATGTGAGGAGTGGGAGGCTGTTATTATATATTTAAAGTTTATTTTTATATTGCAATAAGTGAAATTGTTATTATATATTTAGAGCTTTTTTTTATATTGTGATAAGTAAAATTGTTATTATATATTTAGAGCTCTTTTTTATATTGTGATAAGTAAAATTGTGTGTGCGCGCGCGCGTGTGTGTGTGATCCTTTTATTTTATTAGATAATAACAATTAAAAAGAAAGCATATTATTTTTATAGGATGTACGTGATTTGGCTCTTGTTTGCAAATTGTCATAGTTTATAATTATTTATATTTTTTATGTCCGTTAGTGCTCGATAAATGTTTTTATTCTTTATGATGCGGTAGTTTTGACAATATGTAATATTTTCTTGCTAATTTTGATGTTTTAAATGCATTCGTGGAGACAAAGGGCAGTGAATGAACGAATGCGCTTGATGAACAACTCGAACTCAACTCGATTAAGACTTGATGATGTTTATTTAAAGTAGTAAATAAAGAAGCCTGAACATTTTTTTAACAGTTCAAAGGTTATACATGTAGAACTTGTTCATTTTTATTCTCAAACAAAGTTATTTGTTTTTTAACAAGTAACATTTTAAATATTTGATATTATGCTTGATGATAGCTCGTATCATATGTGATATATAATTTAAATAAAATTTAATTAGCTAGAAATTGTATAATTATATATTTA
Organism: Phalaenopsis hybrid cultivar; assembly: GCA_002079205.1. Taxonomy (NCBI): domain Eukaryota; kingdom Viridiplantae; phylum Streptophyta; class Magnoliopsida; order Asparagales; family Orchidaceae; genus Phalaenopsis; species Phalaenopsis hybrid cultivar. The sequence continues at coordinate 142,763 of JXCR01139280.1, forward strand.
TATTAATTTATTTTTATATCAATTGATGAAAGGTTTTGCATTATAAGTTATTTGATAGTACACGTTTTTTCAATTTTTTTTGCTTTTGTTATCATATTTCTTCTCTATTTTAGAATTCATTCTTTATAAAAGGCTTACAATAAAGTTTCAAGAGAAGTCCTTTGGAGAGTTCTAGAGAAGAAAGTTGTTGATATGTCTTATAATCTAGTCTTTAAAAATTTGTATACGTGTGTTCGAACTGAAGGAGGATTGACCAAGTATTTTACTATTTCAGTTGGATTACATCAGAGATCGACTTTATGCCCATATCATTTTGTTTTAGTTATGGATGGTCTTACTGGACATTTACAGGAGGATATACCCCGGTGTTTGCTTTTCACTGTTGATATTCTTCTTGTGGTTAAGAATAGAGAACGAATTCAGTAATATCTGGAATTATGGAGGTCTAAATTGTAGTCTAAAGGCCTTAATTTGAGTAGAACTAAAACTGAATACATGGAATGCAATTTTAGTAGTAGCAGCTCTAGCGTCAGAGTTGTAATTATGCGTGAACAAATCATTAAAAGGTGTGAACTTTTAGATATATCAGTTTTATTGCTCAAAGTGATGGTGACATAGATGAGGATGTTGTTAATTTAGTTCAAGTTGGTTGGTTGAAGTTGAGGAATGCATCCAACTAATTGTGTGAAAGAGAAGTATGGCTTAGATTGAAAGGAAAATTTTATAAGAGGATGGTGAGACCTGCAATGCTCTATAGCACAGAACGTTGGCCTTTAAACAAAAAGCATAAAATAAAGTTAAGTGTTGCTTAAATGAGAATGCTTAGGTGGATGAGTGGCTTGACACTTAGAGACAAAATGTGAAATGAATATATTCGTGATAGGGTTGGTGTAGCTCCAGTGGCGGACAAGATTAGGCGAGTCGTCTTAGATGGTTTGGTCACATTAAATGTCGACCATCTGATAATCCAGTTAGGAGAGTTGATGTTTTAGATTTGACTTATTTTGAAGAAAGGCAGAGGTAGACCTATAACAACTTGGGCATATTATATATAAAATTATCTTATTTGATAGAACTAAATGAAAATATGACCCTCAATAGGACATAATGGAGAAAAAAAGATTTATGGAGAATAAAGGCTTGTTGTTATTGTTGCTGTTGTATCTTAGAATTCTTTTTTTTTAGAATGTGTATATTATAGATGTTAGATTATATCATTTTCTTACTTGTTAAATTATTTTTATGTTTAGATTTTTAATATTATTCATTAAAATTTTTATATGAAATCTTGATACTAGTTTGAGATTTTTTCCTGTTTATTAACTTGTTTAAATACACATTTATTTGTCAAAACAAATCAAGTCCAATACAAGTTTGAGTATTGAAAAATTTAAACAAATCAAGTTGGAACAATATGTGAAAGCTCAACACAAGCCTATGCTGAATATAAACAATTTATAATTGTACCGAGCCAAGTTCAATCTATGGTTTACTCGAACAGATTTCGAAGAATATTCCATTATTCTTGTTGCTTGGTATGTGAGATTGAATTCTTACCTTCTGTCTGAGTCGTTCAACTTTAGAAAAAGTAATTGACATCCATTTTTTTAATTCCATCCAAGAAGCATTACTAAACTCGGATAAAATTTTTTCCATTTCGTTAGGATGTGTTTTAAATGATTTTTAAATGTAAATTCAGATATTTAATGGGAAAAAATAGATGATAACTATATTTTTAATGCTTAACATAAGGTTATAGATTCATTTTAAATTAGGACTCTTAATTTTCTTTTTATGTTGGTTATTTTATTGGGTAAAAATATTTTTTTTTATAATTCATGGCCATGAAAAAGAATGAGTGATTCATATTTCTCTAATTGCATTAATGTAAGGCTTATGCATTCTTAAATCTATTTTTTTGGTATTATCTGGATTTAATTTCAAATATTATAACTTGTTAATAAGCTATTAATTCTTCTTGCAAAAAAAATTTTTTTTTTTAAAATTGCATATTAATTAAATCCCAAGGTTTAGAAATTTATATTGAGAATCGAGGCGATTTATTTAATTGATTTGAAATGTAGGTTTTGAATCGATTTTAGGTTTAGGGTTCAATTATATAGCCAAGTTTTTAAATTATGATAAATAAGATAAAATAGGAGTTCATTAAAAACATAAGTGTAAATCATTAACTTCACATTATACGAAAGCATACAAACTTTGACTGGTTGAATACAAAATTTGAATTAATAAAATATAAAAATTAATGGCATGAAAAAGAATTGAATTCTAAATGGAGTCTTTTATGTCCTAAAATAAACATCATCATCTTCTTCTTCCTCTTTGGTAGAATCATCTATAGAATTGTTCTGATGTCTAGTTTCCTTATTGCTCGCCCCATCACTCTAATGTGAGTCAACCCACTTATCGTCTTGATCAAATATTATTGATTTTTTTCTTGCATTAGGATTATTATAATAAGTTCACTCATAAGAAGAAAAAATATTAAATATATATTTATAATATAATTTATGATGAATACATTTTATACTCTTATGACGTGTTTGATATTTACCTAGTCAGCATTTTGTTGATTTTTATGAAATTCCATTAACTTTTGTTGGTTCTTACATTAGCAATAATGTATAGGTTTAAAATCAATATTTTTATTATTTTCTCTTTTAACAACACTTTTTTCAACTTGGTTAAATATCCGTTCTTTATCTGATGGCGATTGACCAAGAATTAAATTATCATTATCATCTTTGTGTGTCGTTACCTGAGTTGTCTATCTTTTAGTTTTTTGTTATACATGGCACAATCCTATTTATTAAACAACGTCACAACAAAATGAGTTTATCTTTGTAAATACTATATTGATTGCGCTCCAATTTCATTCATATTTAGAAGCTGTTCTATTGGACTTAGGACTATGATTGCAGATGTTTTTAATTCTGATGTTTCATCCCTAAATGCATTCACCAATGCTCTTAATCATGTGTTTGAAGATATGAAATAAGAGAAATAAGATTTAATTGTATTAATAATTTTCTAGATCTCTTTAGAAGCTAATTCTTTTCCATCTATGTTCATCACTTTTTGTTCTTTTTCCTTGTTTGTGTTACCATAGGTAAAGCTTATTGTAGGACACTTTTCATCATCAACCTGTCTCAGCACTATAATTATTGGTGTTGTGGTTCTAAGTGTGTATCTCTCATTTTGCCAATCGTATTTTCTCTTAGCATAGATAATTGTTCCTTTACCTTGTTCTTTTTCTGAATACTTCAACTAATGGTGATGTGGTTTTATGTGTGTCTATCGTACTTTGTTTTTTTTCCTTGCATGAATTACCATAGATAATTGTTTTTTATTTCTTTTGCTTTCTTTTTTTTTGCCCATTGATTATCATTTTTTTTTAAGGATGTAAACTGTCACGACCCGATGCGGTAACCAAGGCTGGTAATGACGGTTGGACAGTGAGGAATATGTTTTTTTATTCATTTTCTATATCTAACATTTAACAAATGAAAAGTCCAGTAAAAAAATAAGTTAAAGCAGTAAAATTAAAAAAAAAATTACTTCATTACAGATTGTCCATGCAATCTATAAACATTTTGTTTTCTATTGAACATCTTTTAATCAATTAATTAAATTTGAAAAGTTATTTTAAAAGAACATTGAGTTAAACAATGCCAGTGAATACTTACACTTTTAAACTATTATAGTACAATTAAAAATTTTAATTGATCAGTGTAAAATTTTTAAAATTTTTGATAGTTTATGAATATGAGCATTTACTATATTTTATGCTATTCAATGTTTTTTATTATATGAATAATATATCTATATAATTCTCTGTCTGTAGAATCATCAGAAGAGCACCGTTTAAAAAAAAATTATGCCAGTTAAGGTACTTCAATAGCCATATCTTTTTTCATTTATGCTAGTATTTTAGCGTCTCCTTGTTAATGTCATTTTTGACTCCATCATATCAAAGCATGCACATGCATACATACTATAACAAATATTATTTAGCAATGTTACTTTCATTCATATTTGTATAACAATCAATATATTAGTACACGAATTCTTAGCTATGACAATTTAATTGATACTGAGTTTACATGTCAGTCCAAAAATATGAACAAAATTCAATAGAAACATAAATGATGGGTATGCAATGCTATAAATATAACAATAATTGTACGTGCATTTGATCTAGAAGAAAATATCATCATAACATAAGAATATGAATTACTCACGTCAAAAATCATTTGATTTGTCTTAAATATTCAAACTTGCTCATTCTTGTTTCAAATAGTTAACTGTCTACAATGTTTTGAAAATATCATTTTAAGTATATCATTAATTATTTTTTATTTACTTATGTTACTTTAATTGTTGATTAAAAGCTTTTATTTTAGGTATTCATGTTACTTTAGTTCGGCCAACAAAATTTAAATTAAATCATCATTTATAATTTATTTTAAAATTTTTTTACTCCCGCTCTACTTTAAACTAAGAATATATATATTTTATTTTCATTTTTTGATTAAATATTTTATACTACTTTAATTATGATATTAGGGGGTATTAAGAAGTATTTATACCTTAAATATTAAGTTTTTTTAAAATTATAGCTTTGATAACTCACCCCAGCTTTGGCTTGGACGCACTTACCCTTCTCTTTCCTCTTCTTTGGCTTGTTCTCCCGGGATTGAGCCTCACTACGTAAGAAGCTTCATTTGCTCTCATCTCGTCCTTCTCTGCACTCACGATCATGCCTATTCTTTTCTTTGCATGAGCTTGCCGACCTGCCACGCTTTCGCCCTTCCTGCTATCAACGTCGATTCTTCCTCTGTTTGATGATCGAAGACGTCGTTAGTGGAAGCCCCCGCGTTCAACCATGGGGAAACCCTAGCTTGTGTTCTCGTCTTCATACTTTCCGTTTGGCTCTCTAGGACGAAAGTAACCTTTATGTTCTTGACTGTTTGCTTCCTCTTCCTCTCGACTCCCTTTCTTCGACTCTTTTGAGAAGTTGAAATGAGGCGTCACATAAACATTGCCTCTAAATGGTTCCTAACCNCTTGGATGCACTTACCCTTCCCTTTCCTCTTCTTTGGCTTGTTCTCCCGAGATTGAGCCTCACTACGTAAGAAGCTTCATTTGCTCTCATCTCGTCCTCCTCTGCACTCGCGATCATGCCTATTCTCTTCTTTGCATGAGCTTGCCGACCTGCCACGCCTTCGCCTTTCCTGCTATCAACGTCGATTCTTCCTCTGTTTGATGATCGAAGACGTCGTTAGTGGAAGCCCCCGCCTTCAACCATGGGGAAACCCTAGCTTGTGTTCTCGTCTTCATTCTTTCCGTTTGACTCTCTAGTACGAAAGTAACCTTTATGTTCTTGACTGTTTGCTTCGTCTTCCTCTCGACGCCCTTTCTTCGATTCTTTTGAGAAGTTGAAATGAGGCGTCACATAAACATTGCCTCTAAATGGTTCCTAACCTTTTTAACTCTTTGTTAACTCATATAAGTAATTCCAAATTTTATGATTGCGGTCAAATAAGGTCCTTATCACTAAATTGTTTCATTAAGTTCAACACACATACTACCCTCATTTTATTAAGAAAAAGTTAGACAACCTCCGGTTGAAGCATCTCAAAACTCTCTTCTTAGCATTCTTCACGTCTTCCCTTATGAAGGTTTGGATGACCTTTATTGGGAAACAAGAGGGTCGACAATGGAGCAAGAGTTCCTCAGTACTTTAATATTTTAATCGATATAGTTTTATTAAATGGCTGAATGCAAGCCTTTTTTTTGGATAGAATATGCTTTATTTTTCCATGCACCATTACATTGAAATTGTTTAACCTATTAATTTTATAGTCTTCTTAGATGTATTGACACAGCGAAGTAGTAAATTACAAACATTATGTTTTTGTCAAAAATGAAATTACCCTTGTCACTATAGCTTGCAAGATGAAACTCAAAATTTAAAGTTAATTATAATCTTGCTTCTTATTTGGATTTACTATAGAGAATAGGCCCTTGGACCTCATTAGGGGTACCAAAAATTGATCTTACACGCCAACTCGACCTGAACTTCACTAAAAAATTCGGGTTCGGTTGACACAAATATTTTTTGTCAGGTTTGGGTTAGAAATCCTAACACATTTTATTTTTTGGGTTGAGTTTGAGTTGATTTGTCAATCTGAATTGATCTGAAACTATCTTGCAAACACGTAATTAACTCAAAATCAATCCAAAAACTCGAAATTGACACAAATTTAACTTAAAATTGACCCAGAAAATTGTTAAATTTTATGTTAAACAGGTTACGTGGGTCAGGTTCTTGTCGGCGGGTTGAAGGTAAGTCGGGTTCGGGTGGGATTTTCTGATCCATTTAATATTTATGTTGTTTTTAGGTCAAACAACATTGGGTCAGGCCTGAACTCGGCCCACAAACCTGATTTTACTCCCCTACCTACATTTATATTAATTTTAAATGTTTTTCTTTTGATATCTCACTATTATAAGAGTTTTGGCCTCTGTTGGGGAATAAATGATCAAGACTGTTGTTTTGCTTCTTTTTTCTCATCATGAAATAATTATTTTAGCAGGTTGCTTCAAATAGTTTCCTGTACTTTTCATTTTTGGAGGCTTCTCCATTCTGTGAAATTTTAAAATATTCTTCATGATGCGCTTGTCATTTTGTTTAAAACAAGTAAATTTTTCTTTTTAGTGCACTTGCTACTTATTTTTTTTTGGATTGAGCTATTTCATATGTTAGAGGCTTGACCGCTTGAACTTGTGTGCTATGCGTGTGATTTTGCTAGTGTTTCAACTTTTTCCATTCTGTTATTTTTTTTTTTTTAGCTGATCTGTTTTCATCTATTGTGCTGTATTTTAAAACCATTTTTCTACAGTGTACACATTCAGGAATTTATCTTTTAGCTTTACGCGTGGCATCCCATCCAAGTGGGCATGATGAAGTAAAACTTATTCTTAACCTACTTAATCGGCTGCTTTCATCTAATCCGGTGAGTATTTCATGTTTTTTTTTTTTGTTTTTTTTTGTTTTTTGTTTTTATGAATTGCTTTATGTTTAGATTTCAATTTTAAGGGATTCATTGTCTCTGATAAACCTTATTTTTATAATGTCGTGAGGCATTGTTTACTTTTCATGAATTACTTTTTAGCTTTCAATGATCTCTGCCTTTTGCTTTTATCTTTGAAGTTCTTTAGTTTTTGCAATATTTACCATTTTATTCATTACTACGCATCGTGAAATTACTTATCATCTTTATGAGGGGGTTATTCACTTTGGGTTTGAACCATTTTTTCCTTGAATCATTCTCTCAGGTAGTAGTTTGCTGAGTTAATTTTGTTTGTTGATTTATTAATAGATGCATTGTAATTTGCTGATTTGAGTTTGATAAGAATGTGAATCATACTCCACTGGTGGCACAACTTTGCATTGATCCTTTTTATGAATTTCACGTTTCATTGCTTAGTGTATGGTTTACAGCTTAAATTTTAAGAATGACAATGGAGCCAATAGTTTATATTTTATGCTACCATGTACAAAGGGATGTTTGGTAGTGCCTTGTTAATAGGATTTATCGCATGATTCACTAAATCCAGCCAAATATAAAGCTTATGAAATTTTGGATTTAAAGCCCTTAATTTTACCTTTGATTTATGTTAAGTCCTGATTTAATAAATCCAATAAGGCGGATTTAATTAATCCGGGTTTACTAAATCCTACTGACGCTAAATCTTTTCTGCTGCCAAACACCCCCAAAGAGTTTGCATTCTGAAGCAATTTGGTTGTCCTAACTTTAGGTTTCTCTGGTCGTTGAAATACAGTAGACTGCAAGAGGCTTTAATTCATAACAAGAGAAACAAATTTTAGTTTTCATATTATTAACTTTTCCTTTTCATATTCTGACAGAGTTAATGTTAATATTTTCACTAAGTGTACTGTTAGCAGGGTTCTACTGTTAACTACCATGACTTTAATAGCGTCTGTGTGACAACATATATTCTTAAAAAATATGCTTAATCTGCTTATCCAATTTCTTCTACCTGTTCGCTGCAAGACCTTTATTCTTTTATCAATTGAATACTTGTAATAGAAATAATTCGATCTCTGCTTTTTATACACAGGCTTTGTGTTTTAATTTGCTGCATTTGGATGAATCCTTGTATACTCAAGCAGCTCGAAATAGTGGGCTTATTGAACAAAATATGTGGTATGTGGTTGGATTAGCTTTTTAGTAGTTTAAATTTTTAACAAGAGTTCATGTTTCTCATGTTTTTGTTTCTATTAGCATTGATATAGTGAGGGTAATCAGCTCCTTAACTGTTCGTTTTATTGAGGATGGTGGACATGCAAGTACTGTTGCCACATGCCTCAATATTTTGGGGCAAATGATAAAGTGGTATGTTTTTACTATTCTTGACACTCTATAAGTAGAGCAAGTACAATATATGCAACTTACTTGACAGCTGCCCACATAACCATCTGAAATAAAAAATTTGAGGGTTTTTCCCTTATATTTTTTTGTTGAATGGTTGGATCCCTTTCTTCCTGAAAAATAGAAACATTTTTGCACTGTTAACGTAGTGTTTTATTTTTCATAGTTTTACAAAATTATTTGAATTTGTTGTCCTTGGTGAGTTTAAAAAATTTAAATTACTAATTATTTATTTTTTTGAAAAATAATATTTGTTTTTGGGTTCTGTTTCGTATTTTATGGCCATCCTAAGAAAATTGGAAGTTATTTGGACTGTTCAAGATTCCATTGAAAACTGATTTTGATCTAATTATATACTTTGGGCATGTTCAGAGATATGTTGACTAAATTCCAAAATAAAGTTTTTTTTATTTATTATTATTGAAGAAAGCTTGTTACAATGCATTCCTTTTAGTTTGACTTGTTTTTTTGCGCCCAAGTGGCTTTGTTTGCTTTCCTTCTCGACTTTACTTCCATTTATTTACCACAAACAAATTTATACAATTATGATGACTAAATGCTGATAGCGATTGAATGGGATGCATATTTCTGTTTAATACGGACCTGGGACAAGATGCCCTAGCAATTTTAAATGTCCATCCATTATAGTTGACCATAAAAAAATGATTTGTTGAAGCTGGAGCAGCTGTTGTAATAGTGTCTTGATTGGTACTGTTGCTTTTCTTTTCACACTCTTCAGTATTTTTTGTAAATTCTCTATTGGTATTCTATAAGCTTTATTTGCTTTATTGCTTAATTAGGGTTGCAACATCTTCTATCTTTTGTTCATTCTGTTTTAAAATTGAGATTTAAGTCCTTGTTCTTTTCCTTGATCAGTGCTTCAATTAGTCACCAAAATTTTGTTTTTATCTCTATAAATAGTGTCGGTCTCTGTGGATATACACACTTCTTACCGGTTAACTAATGAGATTTGCTAAGAAATATGAATATTTTTATGGATGGATCGTTCTCTTNTATGCAACTTACTTGATAGCCGCCCACATAACCATCTGAAATAAAAATTTTGTGGGTTTTTCTCTTATATTTTTTTGTTGAATGGTTGAATCCCTTTCTTCCTGAAAAATAGAAACATTTTTGCACTGTTAACGTAGTGTTTTATTTTTCATAGTTTTACAAAATTATTTGAATTTGTTGTCCTTGGTAAGTTTAAAAAATTTAAATGACTAATTATTTATTTTTTTTGAAAAATAATATTTTTTTTTGGGTTCTGTTTCGTATTTTATGGCCATCCTAAGAAAATTGGAAGTTAGTTGGACGGTTCAAGATTCCATTGAAAACTGATTTTGATCTAATTATATACTTTGGCCATGTTCAGAGATATGTTGACTAAATTCCAAAATAAAGTTTTTTTTTATTATTATTGAAGAAAGCTTGTTACAATGCATTCCTTTTAGTTTGTCTTGCTTTTTGCGCCCAAGTGGCTTTGTTTGTTTTCTTTCTCGACTTTACTTCCATATATTTACCACAAACAAATTTATACAATTATGATGACTAAATGCTGATAGCGATTGAATGAGATGCATATTTATGTCTAATATGGACCTGGGACAAGATGCTCTAGCAATTTTAAATGTCCATCCATTATAGTTAACCATAAAAAATTGATTTGTTGAAGCTGGAGCAGCTGTTGTAATAGTGTCTTGATTGGTACTGTTGCTTTTCTTTTCACACTCTTCAGTATTTTTGTAAATTCTCTATTGGTATTCTATAAGCTTTATTTGCTTTATTGTTTAATTAGGGTTGCAACATCTTCTATCTTTTGTTCATTCTGTTTTAAAATTGAGATTTAAGTCCTTGTTCTTTTCCTTGATCAGTGCTTCAATTAGTCACCCAAATTTCGTTTTTATCTCTATAAATAGTGTCGGTCTCTGTGGATATGCACACTTCTTACCGGTTAACTAATGAGATTTGCTAAGAAATATGAATATTTTTATGGATGGATCGTTCTCTTTTAATTTATGTTGGATTCTCTTTTTTTTGTTAAAGGTTTATTATTTTGCATGCATTAGTTTTTTGACCAATCAGCTATATCAAAATATGTTTATGAAATTAATTTCCAATTGTTTTGCCTCCTTGATTTGTGGACCCGACTTTGCCTTCATTTACAATTTTTATTTTAGACTTGTGCGTGCCAGTCCCACTAAATGGGCGAACCCCTTTAAGTACTCCTATTGCTGTGATGGTATTTTGTTGTCTGGTAAGGTTGGACTAGAAAATTATCCAGTGTTAGTCTACGTGAATTTTTTTTGGTTTTAATATTTATATGCTTAAATGTATTCGTTGGGGTAAAGATTTATTTAAGCACATATGCATAAATATATCATATAATTTGTGAAAATCTAGCAGCCATGCCAGTACTGCTTTGCATCTCTGTCTTCTTTTTTAATTCCTGCCAGCTCCTAACCTTTCATACAAGCTAGCTAACTGCTCCTTCGCCTGGCTCCTGCTAGTAACTTCTTTGCCTTCCTTGGTTAAAACTCTTAACCTTTTTCTTGCCAGCTACTCCTTTTACACTAGACTTCAACTACTCCACCTGTCTCCTTTCTTCTACTCCTTCCATACAAGGCCCGCCAGCTCCTTCACCTTCCATAGAAGATCATTGCCATTTGCCGTCCAGTAGTTTATTTAGGAATGAGATTATTAGCTACATTCATTGTAAACAATGATGTAAATTTCTTTTCTTTTTTCCCTCCTTTATTTGGGGGAGTACGGTATAGTTTTACTCATCTCTCTTTCTATTCCAGATTTATGACTTAAACTGTAAATATTTTATTAATAATAATAAAAAAAACTGTAAAGTATTTCTTGTACTTATTGCAATTGGAAAATCTGTAGTTTTCTTCTTTCATGTTTTTCAACATGGTATTAAAGTCACTCTATATCTTTTATCATTTTTTGCTATTTATTTGGCTCACAATTTCTGTTCTTTCTCATTTTTACTCTACAGTCTTTTTTTCTTAATTTAACCATGATGATGGTTAAACAAGAAAAGGCCTTGGAGTGAAGATCATCCTTCGGTGCCATCCTTTGCAATGAACAAAAATTCCATGTCATCACTGGTATCCAAAATACCTTCTCTAAGTTGCTAATTATTTAATTTAAACAAAAAATTTCAGCACCGGTGTGATTGTTTAAAAAAAATAATCATCTTCAATGCATTTATTGTCCAAAATGGAAATTCTTTATCCTATTGTAGAACGTGGACTCTGTGGTCTCTGGTCATATCTGAGACATCTCTTTCTTTTAAATTTTTTATATATGTTTATTGTAACAAAAATTGTTTAATTATAGATTAATTTAGATAAGTTATAAATATAATAATAATATAAAATAATAATAATAATAATAACAATAATAATTAAGAGTTTTATTAACTTAATTGTAACCAACTTAAAAAAAATATTTGCTGTTACGACATCCGCTTCATATGTGTCTTTAGAATATCTTTCCCACCCCTCCGTGGGAAGATTAAGTTGAGGCTATCCAATTTGAAATCATTAGAGGAAGCGAGCGAGAGAGACAACCGTCGCGTGAGAGACCGAGAGAGTGAGTTAGGGGAAGAAGTGGAAGCAACAGTAGAGGGGGTAGTAAAAGAGGCAAGACGAGGAGGTTACTTGTAACCAAGCCAGAGAAGAGGGAGAGTTTGTATGACAGTTTATTTGAACAAAGGGAGCTTGTCCAGCTCTGTTGAGTGCTGCGAGCAGTAAAGGAAAGGTAGAAGAAGAAGGGAAACCTCGTTTGAGTACCTAGAAGGCTCGAGCGGCCTACCCAATCGTAGTAGAGGAGGAGAGAGCTTCTATGCCTTGCTCGAGAGCTGGAAGATGAATGAGGCAGCAGTATTCTTCCTGTCATGTGGTTTGTAGAGAGAAAGGAGGAGACTGCGAAGAACTCAGGTGTAGTGCAGATTATAAGAGCCTAGTATTTAGGCTTGGAGAGGAAGGGAATCGCAGGAGCTCCACTTGTGTGCAAAGGAAGGCTCGATCAATCCCTTGTTTGGTCGGTTCAAAGATATTAGGGCTGGGCAGACATTTAAATAGAAAATGAAAACTAACGTGTAATACTTATCAACCTGTGTTTTTTGACATATGTACACGTACTCTCTAGGATTCATGTTGCCTAAAACTGATTTTCCTATAAAAAACAACTGAATATTTGAGTTAAAATACTCAATGGACAGAAGTTTCTAAATTATAATTATTTTTTACTATAAAATATTTTGTAAATATGCTGTAAACAATAAAAAACTGTGCATAGTAAAAGAGCAGCAAAGAAAATAGTTTTCTATTACTTTTATTTATTTCCATTGCAATATTCATTGTTGGGACTCACCGTCACCTTTCCCAATCCACTATAAAGGCAGACAACCATTTTCATTTTCATTTCGTGCATGGTTACGTTGCATTCTTCTGATAGTGCTATCTATGGGTGACTCTCATATGTATACATATATCATATTCTATTTTTTTTTCTCGCATTTAACATTTAAAAAAAAACATAAACTTTTACATTTTTAAAATAGATGTTGAAAAGATTAAAGACACGCGTAATTGCTTTGAAATATAAACAGAAATATTGTAAAGAAAAACATGTATAACACTTATGCAAATTAGTTTGATGTTCGTAGTTCCTTTCCTCATGTGTGCACATATAATAGCAAAATAGGCTTGATTAGCTCTCATTCATTTCTAATATTTATTATTGTTATTTTTAATCATTTTTTATTTATNTTGAAAATCTAACAGCCATGCCAGTACTGCTTTGCATCTTTGTCTTCTTTATTTATTCCTGCCAGCTCCTAACCTTTCATACAAGCTAGCTAACTGCTCCTTCGCCTGGCTCCTGCTAGTAACTTCTTTGCCTTCCTTGGTTAAAACTCTTAACCTTTTTCTTGCCAGCTACTCCTTTTACACTAGACTTCAACTACTCCACCTGTCTCCGTTCTTCCACTCCTTCCATACACGGCCGCCAGCTCCTTCACCTTCCATAGAAGATCATTGCCATTTCTGTCCAGTAGTTTATTTAGGAATGAGATTATTAGCCACATTCATTGTAAACAATGATGTAAATTTCTTTTCTTTTTTCCCTTCTTTATTGGGGGGATTACGGTATAGTTTTACTCATCTCTCTTTCTATTCCAGATTTATGACTTAAACTGTAAATATTTTATTAATAATAATAAAAAAAACTGTAAAGTATTTCTTGTACTTATTGGAATTGGAAAATCTGTTTTCTTCTCTCATGTTTTTCAACATGGTATTAAAGCCACTCTATATCTTTTATCATTTTCTGCTATTTATTTTCCACATCTTCACAATTTCTGTTCTTTCTCATTTTTACTCTACAGTCTTTTTTTCTTAATTTAACCATGATGATGGTTAAACAAGAAATGGCCTTGGAGTGAAGATCATCCTTCGGTGCCATCCTTTGCAATGAACAAAGATTCCATATCATCGCTGGTATCCAAAATACCTTCTCTAAGTTGCTAATTATTTAATTTAAACAAAAAATTTCAGCACCGGTGTGATTGTTTAAAAAAAATAATCATCTTCAATGCATTTATTGTCCAAAATGGAAATTCTTTATCCTATTGTAGAACGTGGACTCTGTGGTCTCTAGTCATATCTGTGACATCTCTTTCTTTTAAATTTTTTATATATGTTTATTGTAACAAAAATTGTTTAATTATAAATTAATTTAGATAAGTTATAAATATAATAATAATAACAATAATAATAATAATAATAATAACAATAATAATTAAGAGTTTTATTAACTTAACTGTAACCAACTTAAAAAAAATATTTACTGTTACGACATCCGCTTCATATGTGTCTTTAGAATATCTTTCCCACCCCTCCGTGGGAAGATTAAGTTGAGGCTATCCCATTTGAAATCATTAGAGGAAGCGAGTGAGAGAGACAACCGTCGCGTGAGAGACCGAGAGAGTGAGTTAGAGGAAGAAGTGGAAGCAACAGTAGAGGGGGTAGTAAAAGAGGCAAGACGAGGAGGTTACTTGTAACCAAGCCAGAGAAGAGGGAGAGTTTGTATGACAGTTTATTTGAACAAAGGGANTTGGCTGTACAGCCTTGAAGTATAACTACTTAGGAGATGTCTCTTTTTCTTCTCTGAACGGATGTGGATCCAATTATAAGATGTTGCTTCCTACAAAGCTCCTAAAGCAATTTTCAAAACTTTGGTTCATCCTTCCCGCCTGATCAATTGTCGATGAGTATACAACTGAACATAGTTTAATACCTCAATGACTCCCTATGAGCTTCTAGAAAAGACACAAAAGAGTCTCATCTCCGACATACTGGATGTTTCTCAGAAGGGGCAAATTAAGAAGTATGTGATATATATGAAAAGTTTGAATTTCTCTCATATGAGATTATTCTTTGTCGGATATCGGCTTCCCAAACTCATGAACCTTTTGGACTTCCAATGCTAGCCTATTGATGCTCCTCTCATCGTCTACGTACCAGTTGCTTGAGGCACCACAATCTCATACTTTGCATGACTGCCTATTACCTCAGACTTACTAACTTCTAGAATAGTTATTTTCAACTCAGTTGGACTCTTTCTCTAAGGTTCAACTCGAATCGCCGACGTCTTCTTGCCGGTTTGAAGCTAAAAATCATCTCTAAAATCTTCTTAGTTAGGAATGAGGTTTGGTTCCAACTGTTCTTCACTTTTAGCCAGCTTTTCATCTAATTGGATCAGTTTGGTTGTTTTTCTGGTTGTATTCTGGTTTTTATATTTTGAAGTTGAACTCTGTGTGTAAGTTGTATTGGTCGCTCGGTGAAGTGGTCTCTCAACAGATCTTTCTCTGTATCTTTTCCTGGGCAGGGTTCGACATGTATCTCTTTGGTGGTATGGTTGGGGTTGGGATTTGTGGAAGTGGAAATGGTATTTGGTGGTTTGAAAGAAAATTTTTGATTTATGGCGGACGCTAGGAGACCTTAGGGTAGGACTAGGGTTCGGCTAGATCTGATACCAAAAAATACTGGAGTTAACCCAAATCATAATAGAAAAACAAATATTATTACTTGAAGTAATCAAGCGGTTACAATTAACACACTTGAAAGAAAAAAAATAACACGACAGCCAAAAATTAGAAATTGCAGCAGAGATGACATAAATAATCAAACTTGGGTGAAATCTTGTGATGGTGGTGGTGATTGGTGAGGGTTTGACCCTTCGATGAGGTAACGAGGTGTGTGTTAAGGCTGGAAGGCGCGGCGACAATAGGTGTGGACGACTTTAGCGATGGGGCGGAGTTGCGGCAAAGACAACATGCTGGAAAGAGAAGAGTGGATGGCTGGGTGGCTGAAACATCATAAAACAATAGAAAAATGCTATTTTTGGTTGGCGACACCAAATATAGGTAATGACACCTGCCTCTCATGTGTCGTAAATAGTTAATTTCATTTTTTTTATAGTTTTGTTGATTATAACTTAAGTGGTTATTATTACGTGCTTGTATGTCATTGAAGAACTGAGAATGAAGGGATCCATGCCCTAGTCGAACTGAAGAGGAAGTTGATCGTGTTGCTCAATCGAGCTTCCTTTCTTGTTTTTGTGGAGCCACGAGCAGGGAAGGGGGGAGCCGAGCGATGGAGTTCCCTCTTTACAATATTAATTATGAAAATATGATTGAAATGAATTAAATACAATGGTTACATGTGTATGCTGACTAACGGATTACTTTATAATGATGCTAACTGAGGATGCTAATATGTCCGTGCATGTAAACTGAAAAAAAATATTGATGAAGTATATTAATTTATATTTTTATTTTGTAATTGTTATGTGGCTGATTAATATACATAAAAAAGATATAGGTAATATATATTATCAGTATTATTGTACAATAAAATAATTTAAAATTTTTTCATGACCATTTGTTATTGTAATTTTAGGGATACGAGTATTCATTCAGTTGTTGATAATTTACGATAATTTTAACTAATATTTTTTAGGGTTTAGTAGTGGGCTAGAGGCCAAATTAGAGATAAATGATTACATTCATAACTAATTTACTGGTAAATTGATTTAAATTTTATTTATTAGTGGCAGTTTGGATCCATTAAATAATAATTTTTAACAACCAGTGATTGTAATTAAATTTGAACTCACCATCCTGCCGTATGTTCCTCTTATTTGTTATTCAAAGCCTTAGGACTTGGTCGGTACACTGAATAATCACAATTTCACAAATTTTATTTCCAAGCTAAGAATGATGAGCATATATGCTTAACTTGAGAGGGGGTTTGAGAATCTTGCAGTCATGCCTTTACTATCATTTGCCGGCCCACACCTAGACCATAAATTACACTGCTTTTCCACCTTTTTTGTTCTCTTGCGAGCTTTTTGGCCTCCCGCACATGCTAGGCAATTGATCCTCTTTGTGGCTGCTGCTATCGACTGCTTTGCTTTCCATTTATGCATGCAACTATTGCATCTTTCTAAATGCTCTTTCCATGTAAGGCCTTGGTATTTTTCTACCTTTCTTTTCCTAACTATTCATTTCACATAAAGCCACCACCAGCCTATCCACCTGCCATATGCATTCCACTTTCTTATAGAGGAATGAAAGGGACGCAAAAGCTTTAGCGTTATGTTTTTTTGCGGTACTGTAGCTGCTATAGTGTCACATAATTCAATATTGTGGGGGATGGGAGACGAGCCTCCGAAACAGTCCGACGAAATTCATTTCTTATGTTTTTTTTCCTATTTTCTTTTATTTCTTTTTAGTTTTTTTTCTTCTTTTGTATGTGTTGTATTAGGTTTTGGAAGTCAGTTTTTGTTGTATTTTTTTATTTAGGAAAGCCGTTGGCTACAAGGTGCTTCGGCTGTAACTCATCCGAGGTAGTGACTAGCACCAAAGGTTTGAGTGGTGCTCTGGCTATATTTTAATCCCGTGGGTATATTTATTTTTACCTAACTCTTTTGCCACCTTTCCAACCACCCCTTCGCTTCCGCAGCACATGGACAACTCTCTTCTTTGCTATTCCACAGACCGCTGCCCTTCCCCTTTGCTGCCCCTCGCTGTCCCAACCACCTACTTCACTGCTTTTGCTGTCCCAGACCTCAACCTTTACAACTACAACCCACCACTTCTTACTTTTATGTTCTAACATTGTCTCGCCATCTGCATGACCGCCACAGCTTTGCAAGCCCTTCCTTGCTGTCATATCGCTGTCCTCCCATCTGGCGACGCTGCCACAACCTAGCACCTCTTCTCGTTGTTATCGTGAGCCTCCCCACCCCTTACAACACCCTGCCACCACTTTCTTGCTGCAGCCACCTGACCATACCTTGTGGTCGCCCACCTTCCTGCCTTCCGACAACCAACCGCAGACATCCATTGCTACCTTCCAATCATTCTCCCACTTTAATGCGAGATATTCTCCGTAAACCATAGCACCACCTCCCTCGACCTAAGCACTAGTTGAGTCGTGTTGTGTCTTTATTATTTCTTAGTTCCAAATCTTTGCCCTATTTGCTTTTTGAGTAATAATATTTGCTCTCTCTGTTGTTGTTTG
>JXCR01139284.1:0-37453 GCA_002079205.1 Phalaenopsis hybrid cultivar
TGTTAAGTTATAATATCAAATCAGGTGGCCCTATGGTTGAAGTTCTTTAAATTTTATGAGGGGATACTAAAGTTGATTAGAGCGACGTCGGTTAGGATCCTACGGTTCCCTCGTTCCGACATCACTATTTTCTATTGGATTCACTTAGTCCAATAATTTCATTTAGACCGTGGGAAGCCTCGTTAGCAACCGTAGGTTACCTCCTCCGAGGGGTCAGTTAGGATCCTACGGTTCCCTCGTTCTGGCACCACTATTTTCTATTGGATTCACTTAGTCCATTCAAACACAACTTAATGAGTTCCATAATTTCATTTAAACCGTGGGACGCCTCGTTAGCAACCGTAGGTTACCTCCTCCGAGGGATTCCCGATCATCCGATAGAGACATCTTTATTTGGTTGAAGTTATAATTTTATGTGATGTTTGTGATTAAATTTTGAGTTGTTTTATATTTTGCATGTTGTGGCGGTAAATTTTATCTTTGTTGATTTTAATTTTGGTTTTGGGTTATGGTTATCATGCAAGTTTATGTAGGTAAATGCAAGCATGAAACATGTAAGGAAGAGGCAGAAGGAAAATAATACTATAAACTGTAAAAGTGTACCCGATGAGTCCTCTCGTTCCACCACCTGAAACTTGAAATGCATGTGAAGGCAGTTTATGAAGAGCAGGAAAGGTAAAATTTTGGTAATTTTCCTAACCCTATGTCATATCATGGTGAGCCTTAAAATATTTAATTAAGGATGATTCCATTGAGTAAAGAATATTAAGTTTAATAGGCCTCTGAGGTATCCAACAATGAGGATGCAGGTCCATGCCTCCCTCTCACCAACTGGTGAAAAGCCTCAAGTATATTTAAACTCATTATTTTACTTAATGGTTCATCTTATAAATATCCTTGTTACTCAGTGAATATTGATGTCTCAATTATCCTTAAGAAAGGGGTAATTATCATTTGTCATTCAATTTAAGAATTATGTGGGTGGAGACCCTTAAAGGGCCAAGTTAGTGTAATTTGAACACTTAGCCAAATTTTAATCCTGATTGGGCTTAGTGGTGTTTCAAGGATGTTTGAATTTGTTTATTTCTCTAATCTTTGTTTAATCAATTTTTGATTTAGCGTAAGTCACCACTAAGCCCTTAGGGTCTAGGTGAGTGTCTTAATTAGTTTTGAAAAGGGGTTAAGCTTTAAGTGGTTATGATTCATAATTTGGATTTTATTTGAAAATCAAGATAGGGTATTAAATTGATTAATTATTCGCTTCAAAAGTCATACCCCTAAGTCTAGGATCATTTAATTTTAATAAACTTCCAAATTTTAAGAATTGGTTTCTACCAATTAACTCCTTTATGTTTCAAACATCAAGTGAATTGATTAATATTAGAGTGTGTTTCATACATCAAATGAATTGATTAAGATCAGAGTTTCTACCAATTAACCCCTTTGTGTTTCAAACATCAAGTAAATTGATTAAAATTAGAGGTTACCCATTCCCCTCCTTGTATCAATTAACCACTTGTGTTTCAAGCATCAAATAAATTGATTAAGATCAGAGGTTACCCATTCAATTAATCCCTTTTTGTTTCAAGCATCAAATAAATTGATTAAGATCAGAGGTTACCCATTCCCCTCCTTAACTTAAGCCTAAATGTTAGTTAAGGTAAGATTTCCAAAATTACACATTTGCCCATAAGGCTCTACACCTCATAATTTTTCAAATTCAGTTCAAATGACCCTGAAATTTTTATCCTACCTCATTCATGGGTCAATTGAGACATCAGAGGAGGAAATGTGATTTCTCAAAATTTAATTTATTTTATATAATTATTTTCATGCAAAAACAGGATTTTTCAAAGAAAATTCCTGAATTTAATTTATTTTATATAATTATTTTAATGCAAAAATAAGATTTTTCAAGGAAAATTCCTCTTACCTCATTCATGGGTCAATTAAGACATCAGAGGAGAAAATGTGATTTTTAAAAATTTAATTATTTATATATATGTTTTCATGCAAAAATAGGATTTTTCAAAGAAAATTCCTAACTTGACCAAGGTAAATTATAATTCCTTGAAAGTTTTGTTCGAGGTAGAACTAGACCAAAAAAGCCTTTGGACAAAATTTCATGATTCATGAAATTTTTACTGGAGGTAGATCTATACTAGAGGAGCCTTTGGGTCAAATTTTACAATTTTTTGAATTCTCTGTGATTTATTAGAATTACTTTAAATTTTGGGTTATTTAATAAAAATAAAATATTTTAAGTGGTAAAAATTAAGTTTTATATTTTTGAAAAATCTCCCCAAGGTTAAAAAACTCAGTGGAGCAAATTTTATATTTTTCTGATTTTTCTTTGATTTACTGTAATTTTTATAGTGAACAACTCATTTTTAGCCTTTTTTTAAAAAAAAAGTTTTTTTAAAGCTTTGAAATTCAATATCTTTATTTATAAAATCAGGAAAAATAAATTAATTGTTCCTAAGTGATTAAGAAACAACTTAGAACATTTCCATGAGTTTTATTATTTTTATGATTTTTATGAATTTTTAATTATTTAAATAATTAAAATAGGCCAAAAATTAAGTTTTTATTTTAAATATTATTTTATTTTTATAAAATATCCTAAAAAGGCTAAAAATTAAGTTTTTTATTTTAAATAACATTTTATTTTTAGAAAATACCCATGATCACAGAGAACTCAAAAAACTAAGTTTCATAATTTTTTGAGTTATATTTTGATTTTTAAAAAAATCATTTAAATGTGAAGAGTGGTATTTATCTTTAAAAATCAATTTAAGTTATCAAATGAACTCAAAATATTTTGAAACTTTTATGATGAGTTCTCTGGATCATAAATCACAGTGGAGATAAAAAATCAAGTCATTTAAATTTTTATATTTTTTAAAATTAATTATCTTAGTGATTTAGTATTTGGAAAATTTAAGGATGTTTTAAATGACTTGACCCATGAAATTATTTTCAAAGGTTTCTCTGGTCATGTTAGACCTTCCAAAAATTTCTTGGGATTTAATAACCAATATGCTAATTTCCATGATTATTTTAA
Organism: Phalaenopsis hybrid cultivar; assembly: GCA_002079205.1. Taxonomy (NCBI): domain Eukaryota; kingdom Viridiplantae; phylum Streptophyta; class Magnoliopsida; order Asparagales; family Orchidaceae; genus Phalaenopsis; species Phalaenopsis hybrid cultivar. The sequence continues at coordinate 3,065 of JXCR01139284.1, forward strand.
AGAATTGATGTGAAATAACTTGAAAAATATGGATCTCTATATAAGAACCTCCTATGACTTTGGAAAAATCAGAGAATATTCCTCCTTATAGAGGCTACAACATGTCAAAATTTCAAGCTATGGTGATGTGTCAATATGCATGGAAAATCAAATGATTCTAAATAGTGTTTGATTAATTAAAAATATTTTATGTATCAAATGAACTTGAAAATTATTCCACATTATTCTCCTCTGTTCACTGAGTAAGAGGGTATTTTTATTTTATTTTTTTGATTTTTCTACACAAAGTTATGTATTTTCTAAGTTAAGGGTATTTAAATAAATAGGAAAAAACCCTATTTATCTATTTAAACAACACGTACAGGCTAGATCCTAGACAGCTCCGAAGGAGTTCGTGGCATGATCTGGTTGGACGCCGTGTCCACGTAGCTGCTGACTCGGTCCGCGGTTCACGTCCTGAAGTGCTGTCCGACGCGATCTCCCCCGTCCATTTGATACACGCTTGATCAAACGGCTCGCCGTCATCGTCCCCGATAGAATGATCCCATGCCCGTCCACACTAAAACCTTAATATCTCGGTTTAGACTCAACCAAATCACTTCGGGCTTGATCATCTGGACTCATCTAAGTGAGACGAACACATCCATACGGCTAAAGTACCACGAAATCAAGCTTAAATAAATGCAGGATCAAAATAAGCTCGGGAGGAGGAGGAGTTTTATACCTTCGCTCTAAGAAGGGAGGCTTTGATCAGAGGTGCTCAGCACGTTTTTTGGGGTCCAATAAGACTAGGGATTGACTCCCTGGTCTTGGTGTAAATCCTAGGTATGAATTTGACCAAGCTCGATTTCAGGTCTTGGTCTAGAGCTATAGTAGAGGCTCTGTTGAAGGGGGATTTGATGGGGTATAGTTTCTTTCACTGCTATGAAGGTGTGGTTGAAGTTAATTTAAGTTTAGTGGACTGTGGAGGTGTGTTGGGTTTTGTCCTGGTTTTCGGCAGGGTTTCGAGCTCAAAATTGAGCTCCAACAATAGGAATGGGTGAGGAAAAATGGTTGGGATGCACTGAGGGGATCTTAAGGAAGCTCTGTGTGAAGTTTGGAGAGGCCTCCCTGAGAAAATTTCAGCACACCTCCCATGGCCATGGGAGGTGAGTTTTTATAAAAATGGTCATGGGAGGTGAGTTTTTATAAAAATTTCCATGGGGTAGCTCTTAGGGCATAAGTTTGGGTGCATTATGGTGCTTAGGTGGAGGGCAGAGGATCTGCATAGTTTGATTTGGATGAGCTGGCCTCTAGGTTTGATTTGGGTGAGGTGCCATGGGAGTGGCTCTCAGTGTTGGGCTTTTCCAAGCCACTAGGCTGGCCAGCCAGCCAGGGGTAGGTGGCTAGGAGGTCAGGGAACCCAGAGGAATCCATCACAGCAATTTAATGCAAATGTGCTTGGATTTGGCAAAGATATCTTAAGCATGTGCATTTTTGGAAATAAGATCCCTTAATTTGGGGGATCTTTGGTCCATGGCTTGATTTAGGTTATCTTTGGTCCATGGCTTGATTTAGGTTATTTTTGTTAAGATCCCTTAATTTGGGTGACCTTTGGTCCATGGCTTAATTTAGGGTGATTTCATGGTGTTTGGAATGGTCAATGAGTCCAACTAATGGCTGTGGTGGAGTTAGTTTGGTGGCTTTAAGGTGGTTAGGTCACATTTAGTGCATGGGTCCAAGTGGGTGCAAATGACCAAAAGTTGGGTTTATGGTAGGTTAGCCATGTCAATTGGCCCAATTAATTGTTTCATTTGGTGTATATGATCATGAGAAACAACTTTGTTGAAGGATGGAAGTGGTTTTGAGTTCAATTGAAGGGTCAATTTGAGGGAATTTTGAACTTTATTTTGGTCATGTTGGGCTAGGCTTGGGTCTAGCTTGGGTTAGCCTTGGGCTAGGTACAAATTGATTATTGTAAATGGTTGGTTGTTGGGCTAGGCTTGGGTCTAGCTTGGGTTAGCCTTGGGCTAGGTCCAAATTGATTATTTTAAATGGTCAATAGGGTCCTTATGAAGATTTTTCAACATGATGTGGATGCCAATTTGGAGGTTAAGGCAATCAATTGGGTGAAATTTGGGGACTTGGCCAATTTGGGGCTAAATTTGAGAATTTTTGATTTAGGCCAAAATCAAATGGATTTGAGGCTTCACCAAGGTAAATTGGTGGTTGATTTTGATGTATATGAATGTTATCAAGATTTTTCAACATCAATTGAGGCCAATTAACTAGGATATGGGTTCAATTTGGTGAGATTAGATCATATGGTCAAAATTGGGGTTTTGACCCAAATTAAAATTGGGTTCAAATCATGGACCAATTGAGCATGTATTTGATTTAGTTTGGTCATATCAATAGTGAATTTGAGTTTAGGATTGGACTTGGGGTCAATTGAGACCCAATTGATGGACATTTGAGTTGGATTTGGGGAAATTTGGGTCTTGGGGCAATTTGACAGTTTTAGTTAAAGATGGTCAAATTGGCCAAGTTGGGTAATGTAGTAGTTAAGAGAAATGAAATTGGGAATATTTAGGATTTATTGGGATTTTCTGGGAATTTTTTGAATTTTTAGAATTTTGGGTCCAAGAGGGGTATTTTTGGTAATTTTGGGGTGTTTTAGGGGCAAAAGGCCAAGATGGGTATTTTGGTAGAGTTGAGGTACCAATCATCACCAATAAGCCATGGAACAAAGGAAAACCCATTTTGGGTCCTCTACATAGTGGTCTTAGGTGATCTAGGCTAGAAATTTGAGTTCATGATTGTGAGTGAATGTTGGTGTAGATAAGTGTATTGAGTGCCTTAACTCCAGACCAACACCTAAGGTCAACCTTATGGTCCAGCAATTATAAGGGTGGCTCATCGTGAGTTTCCTCCATAGTGACCCCACCTACTAAGTATTTAGAGGTTGAGACCAACATGTGGAACTCCAGGTTGAGATAAGAGATTTAAAATTTATAATGTTGAGGGTTCCATGTCTAGTTTTCTAGGAATAGTCAATAGGAAAATCCTATGGCTAGAACTTAGGCTACTAAAGAGGAAAAACTAAACCTCAACCATGAATGAGGTTAACAAATGAACCCCCAATAGGTGTGTTGTGTTGGGCAAGCACACCGCACGTATTGGTGTTGACCGACGAGATGAACAAAAACCAATACAAACTCCTAAGTCAACAGACCCGGAAGTATGTGTAGAGTTGTGTGTGTGATTTGTTTTTATCGGGGAATTAACAGGTGATCATTTGGTTGAAATCAGGGAGTAGGGACTCTCGCTGGGGATCGGAGAGTGAACTTGGAGTTATGAAATTTTAGGTATTTATAAAGGATGGGAATCAGTATGTAAGTGTTGACCCCGAGGTGGAAATTGAAATTTGGTTATCAATCTCAAAAGAGAGAGAGAGAGAGAGAGTCTGAGTGTAAGGACTGACCTCGAATGGAATGAATCAGAATGCTGGACTGATTCGGAAATGAGAATTGAAATGTAGGTCAATTCTCAAAAAAAAATGTCGGAATGTAAGGACCGACCTCAAACGTAAAGAATTAGAAATGTAGGAATGATTCGACAATGGGAATTGAAATGTAGGTCAATTCTCAAAAGAAAGTGTCGGAATGAAAGGACCGACCTCAAACGTAAAGAATCAGAAATGTAGGACTGATTCATAAATGAGCATTAAAATGTAGGTATCAATTCTCAAAAGAAAGTGTCGGAATGTAAGGACCGACCTCAAACGTAAAGAATTAGAAATGTAGGACTGATTCGACAATGAGCATTGAAATGTAGGTATCAATTCTCAAAATAAAGTGTCTGAATGTACGGACCGACCTCAAACGTAAAGAATCTGAAATGTAGGACTGATTCGACAATGAGAATTAAAATGTATGTATCAATTCAAAGATGTGAGGATTGAAATGTAAGTATCAATTCAAAGATATGAGAATTGAAATGTAAGTATCAATTCAAAGATAGTGAGAATTGAAATGTAGGTATCAATTCAAAGATGGTGAGAATTGAAATGTAGGTATCAATTCGAAGATGTGAGAATTGATCGAAATGTAAGTATCAATTCAAAGATGTGAGAATTGAAATGTAAGTATCAATTCAAAGATGAGTGAAATGTAAGTATCAATTCACAGATATGAGAATTGAAATGTAAGTATCAATTCACAGATATGAGAATTGAAATGTAAGTATCAATTCAAAGATATGAGAATTGAAATGTAAGTATCAATTCAAGATAGTGAGAATTGAAATGTAGGTATCAATTCAAAGATGGTGAGAATTGAAATGTAGGTATCAATTCGAAGATGTGAGAATTGATCGAAATGTAAGTATCAATTCAAAGATGTGAGAATTGAAATGTAAGTATCAATTCAAAGATGAGTGAAATTTAAGTATCAATTCAAAGATATGAGAGAATTAAAATGTAAGTATCAATTCAAAGATATGAGAGAATTGAAATGTAAGTATCAAGTCAAAGATATGAGAATTGAAATGTATATGAGAGAATTGAATTGTAAGTATCAATTCAAAGATATGAGAATTGAGCTGTAAGTATCAATTCAAAGATATGAGAATTGAAATGTAAGTATCAATTCAAAGATATAAGAGAATTGAAATGTAAGTATCAATTCAAAGATATGAGAGGATTGAAATGCAAGTATCAATTCTGGGAGAGAGTCGAAATTTAGGTATCAACCTCGAAATGTGAGAATCAGGATTTAGGTACTGATTTGAAGATGTGATTTGGAACTTATAAAGAGCTTGTGATGTTGAATTTGCAGTAGTGTGTCATATGAGAAGGTTGATTTTGAAGAAAATTTGTAGAATTTTGTAGAGTTTTTTTACGCAGAATGTGAAATTCTGCGAGAATGTGCAAAGGGTTAATGTAGGTAACGATGGTTGTACTGCGCACACAAAGAGTAGGAAATTCCAAAAACGAAAGTATCCACTCAATAGGTTTGTTTTATTTTCTTGTTGTTTTCATCACAATTGATTTTTCAAAAATGTGTTTTTAAAGTTTTAATTTTAATTGGTTGATAAGAAATTTGTTTTGTTATTTATTCATTTATGATCATCTTTCACTTGTGTTTTGTTACGTTGTTGAAGATTTGTTGTTTCGTTCTTTGTTCATTGGAACTCTGAACCATCACATGGTTTGCGGTTTTCATCCATCGCACAAAAAGGCAATTGACAAAAAGGCACAACTTGAGAGAAATTTTCATTAATCTGCTTCAATAAAGATGCTACAGACCAAATATATGCTAATGCCTCAAAAAGAGTACATCACGTAGTACATGCTGAAATGCATTGAGAGTCATCTCAAGATATGAGTAGAAAGTACATCATGTAATACATGCTGAAATGCATTGAGAGTCTTCTCAAGATATGAGTACATCATAACTGATTACATCATATACATGTCATGCTTGCTAAAAAAAAACTAGTGAATCCTCTACGCTTGGTATATCGAGCTCTTGATCAAGCAGACCTTCTGAGTCATGCTCCAGGATAAGAGTTCCCTTCGCATGTATTCAGAGGTACAACCTTTTCATAGCTCGTAAGGAAACAGTTCCTCCAACTCCGGGTCTTGCTGGAATCCATATGGTATCTTAATGTCATCCATTCTGCGGAAGGTCACGGACACCCTACGGCGTCGTACTCCTGGAATGCAGTGCTTGGCCACGTTTGCACCGTTGCTCTTGAGAATAAGTACTGAACCAACTGGGAGAGAAATTTCCACAGCCCCTCTGAATTCATCAAGGCCGATTACATCGATTTCTTTTCCAAACAGAATATTGCTCTTACTCATGAATCAGACCGTGCAGAAAGGCCTCACAAAGTCATGATGGTCAATGTGCGGGGGAATACAGTCACCTTCTTCATAAATGTTGTTGATGCAACTGTTAGGAATGCAATTGACGGGTAGGATATTACACTTGAACATTATCTTTATCATCCACTTTATCATCGGAGCTAACAGATCCACTTGGCTGTATCTGAGTATTCCAGACGGATTCCCCTGTCTGTCTTTTGTAAAATTGTAGCAACAGCCGCACTGGATGGTGATTCTTTCCTTTCCTTGCATCCATTTCTTCAGCTCGGAATACGTTCTTTCCATAAGAAAGCCCTCTCAACCTCAATCTCTTAAATCAAAGATGCAGTCCAAAATGTTTCTTTCATCAATTTCAGAGAAAACCCTGATATATAGCTCAAAGCCTTCCAATATGTTGATAAACTTTCCTTAAACCTCTTCATAGAACTCAAATTCTCTTTTGTTTACCTTTCTTATTTAGTAGTATTCTACCATTCCGGGAGTTGGCTGTTGCTTGGGGCATTCCTTCCTCCGAGCCTCGGCGAGAATCCAAACCGGTGCTGGCCGATCCGGAATATGAGATTCAGCCTCAAGCGGGATGTATGATCCTGGGCTCCACGGTGCTCGTTCATCCGTCCCCAGTGGGACATACGGCTCATTTGCCACGGAATATGGAGCCTGAGAGTCGTTGGAGCTTGTAGTGTATTCTTCTAAGGTACTGAAACGTTGTAGATGTAGAACGTTGCAGTCCGGGCATTCTACAAATGCGCCCGTGACTGATGTCCTGGCTAGTATCTTGACGTTGCATATTGGGCAACCTATGTACAAGATTCTGGGACCGGGAGTACATTTGATTTTGTCAAAAAACCTGACTCTGTAATGGGCAGGCTGGCAGAAGTTTCTCTCAGATCTGGATCGTGGATTTGTCCCTCGGGAATGGGGGTAAGAAAACCGCTCACATTTCTTTGGCGTTTGCGTTCCTGTCACAGAAAGGCTCTCTGTTTCATTTGACTTGCATTTTTGCGTTGCGTCCTGTGGAGTGGAGTATTTGGTAGTTGTTCACTGTGGGCAGCTATTAAGCCCCTTGTTGGAGTAGCTATCATGGAGGGCAGTCGGCTGGGCCCCTCCATCGGAATCTTGTTATGCTATCACATTTTTACCTTTACGTGACACATCGTCATGAGTGGTCACCCTCAACAGTGAAGGTAGTCCCTTCTTTTCTTCATTGCTGACTACGTCCATTAGAGGACCGTCGTAGTCCATATCGATCTGGTTGAAATCCATGTTGGAATCTATGACACCTCCTTGTGGCGCCATCTCTTCATTCAGTGCGAGGTTCCAACCATCTTGGAAGACAATGATCAACCTTTGTTCTGATATTTTTCTGCAGACGATAGAAAGAAACGTCAATGGGCCAAAGTTTGGCATGAACAAGAACAAAATAGAGTATTTATTAAAGTAAATTTTAGTTTCTTTTGATGAAAAGGATTACTCATTTTATGTGCGAGTTTTGTTTTAATTTAATGGAATTTTTAAATCCAAAAGTAGAAAAGAGAACGTGTGAAGTTTCAAAAATTTTCTGAAACTTTCATTATATATGAGATTAATTACAAAATTTGATTCCGGTCATAGACATATGGCCACATAGATAACCCTAAAACAATCAAGGTTTCAAAATTTCAAAGCAAGCAGAGGCAAGCGGAGGTAGGCTGCGTAATAGGTTTTCAGGTATCGTCCATTTATCGGTAACATTGGTCTTTCACCCCAGAAGTCCACTAACTGGTAGGCTCCTCCTCTATAGACCTTCTCAACGACAAATGGTCCCTCCCAAGTTGGCTCGAATTTTCCACCTATTTTCCGGCGAGAAATAATAGGTCTTTTGAGCACAAGCACGAGGTCACCAATTTTGAATGTCCTTGGGCGGACCAATTTGTCATGGGCTTGCACCATCTTTGCCTGGTTGAGCTCCAAATGTTGTTGTGCTTCCAATCGTTTTCCCTTGAGACTTTCCAGTTTTTCAAATCTGAGTTTTGCGCTGTCTTTCGTTGTGAGTTGATTGGCAATGAAGACTCCGAGAGATGGTGTTTGGATTTCTAGCGGTAGCACGACCTCGGTCCCGTACACGAGCATATAAGGTGTACACTGAGTGGGAGTCCTGAAATTCGTCCGGTAGGCCCACAGGGCTTCTAATAGTTTGTTATGCTAATCCCTTTTTTTTTTTAATCCAGCGTTTTCTTCAAAATGTGTACTAGTGTCTTGCTGAAAGCTTCAACCAGATCATTTGCTCTGGGATAGTAAATTGCAGAGTATCGCCAATTTATTCGATATCTTCTAACAAAATTATTGATCTTTGTGCTTTTGAAAGCTGTCCCATTATCAGAGATTATCCTTCGTGGTACTCTGAAACGGTAGATGATTTGGCTTTTAAAAAATTGAAGGATGTGCTGTGTCGTAACCTCACGTAACGATGCTGCCTCTGGCCATTTAGAGAAGTAATCTGTAGCGGCAAGTATGAATCTGTGCCCTTTAGAAGATGGAGGGTCTATCGGACCTATTATGTCTGTTCCCCAACACTCGCACGACCATGAGGCAACAGTTGGGTGTAGCACATTTGGAGGCTGGTTTAAGACCACCCCATGCGCCTGGCATTGGTGACATCTTCTGGCGGTATCCATGCAATCGGACATCATTGCTGGCCAATAACCAGTATCCATGCAATCGGACATCATTGCTGGCCAATAATATCCGAGTCTTTTAATCTTCATTTATGCACTTGGCATTGGTGACATCTTCTGGCTGTATCCATGCAATTGGACATCATTGCTGGCCAATAATATCCGAGTCTTTTAATCTTCATTTTCATTTTTGGTTCCGACTGGTGAGCGCCACACAATCCAGCATGTACTTTTTTGACAATATTCTGTGCCTCAGCTGTGCTCAAACGCTGTAGCCACATTTGGTTGAAACGATCTTCTATATAGAACATTTCCCACTAGGGCGTAAGACATGGCCCTTCTTGTGATGTGGTGCGCCTCAGACTTGTCATCTGGTAGATTTCCAGTATGCTAATATTTTATTAATGGCTTGCGCCAATCTTTGTTGATGTCTGCAACTGCATTTATTGTTTCTTCATTTCCAAGTTTGTGTAGAGTTTCGAAGTCGCTTCGAGACAAGACTCGCCTTCCTTGAACCGTGACTTCGATGGAATCCTCCGGGGGACACGCCATTTCCTTAGCAAGTTTTGCTAAAGCGTCGGCATGAGCATTATCTCCTGAGGAATCCGGTAGAAAGTCACCTAAGGAATCTGTTCCAGAAGCTTCATTGCGTACATATGGTATTCTGCTAATCTTGGTTTCAGAATTTTGTATTGTCCGGCGACTTACTGGATGACAAGTTGAGAGTCACCATAAGTGACAGTGTTTGTTATATCCATTGAAATTGCTAACTTCAATCCAGTGCGTAAAGCTTCATATTCTGCTTCATTGTAGGTACATGGCTCCGTCAGGTGGTACGAAAACCTCAACATACCCTTATCTGGCGTAATAAAGATCCTGCCTTGCCTGGTATAACTGTGCCTACTCCCTTGTCTTTCCTGGCTGACGAAGTACCATCGAAGTACATTTCCTAGCGTTGCACACTAGAAAATTCCATCTGTAATATCTGCTCATCCGGTAACTCGTCATTGAGTGAGGACCCAACTGGCAGTGGGTGTGCAGCGAGAAAACCTGCTAAAATCTATCCCTTGATAGCACGAAGGGGCACAAAAGTTATATCAAATTGCAATAAGATCATTGACCATCTTGCTAAACGTTCCAGAGAGTGTTGGTCGAGTCATCAAATACTGCAATGGATTAACTTTTGAAATTAAGGTGACCTTATGAGAAAGCATGTAATGTCTAAGCTTTTGAGCGGTGAAAGTTGGTGTCAGCCAATGCGTCTCAATAGGTGGATACCTTACCTCCGTCGATATTAGACGACGACTCAAGTAGTAGAGAGCATTTTCTTTTCCCTCCTCACTGACTTGGGCTAAGAGGGCTCCAAGAGAGTCATCCAAAGTTGCGGTATAAGGTATCAACGGTTTCCCTGGGATAGGGGCTGCCAAAACAGGAGGTATCATTAAATATTGTTTAATATCCTCAAAGGGCCCGCTGGCATTTCTGTTCCCAAATAAATTTGGCGTCCTTATTAATTAATGTCGAGAAAGGCTGACATCTATATGAGAGATTGGAAATAAAGCGTCTTAGATATGCCAACTTCCCTTGGAAGGAACGTAACTGTTTCAAGGTTTTAGGGGAGGCATTTCCAAGATAGCTTTAATCTTATCCGGGTCAATCTCGATTCCCCGATGACGGACAATGAATCCTAGAAATTTCTCAGAGGTGACGCTAAAGGCGCACTTTAAGGGATTCATTTTAAGGTTATATCGTCATAACCGTTCAAACACAATCCTCAAATTATACAAGTGGTCTATTTTTCATTTACTTTTGATGACCAAATCATGCACGTAGCATTTTACTTGATTGTGAATGAGGTCATCAAAAATCTTTGTCATTGCACGTTGATATGTCGCTCTGGCGTTCATTAGGCCGAACGACATCACTGTGTAGCAGAAGATTCCAATAGGTGTTCTGAAAGCTGTGAGCGATGCATCCTCGGGAGCCATCTTAATTTGGTTATACCCCAACGATCCATCCATGAAGGAGAAAAATTCATGTGTTGAAGCGATATCCACCATCATTTCCGGCATAGGTAGTGGAAACTCATCTTTTGGACATGCTTTGTTCAAATCTCTGAAGTCGACACAAACGCAGATCTGTCAATTTTTCATTTTAACAGGTACAATATTAGCTAACCACGTGGGGTACTGCTCTTCTTTAATAAAGTTGGCGTCTATTAATTTCTTTACCTCGACGATGACTTGTTGTTCTATTTCAAGGCGCATTCTCCTGGGATCTTGTTTTACTAGGGTTACATTCTTGTCCACCCCAAGTTTATGGACTGCAACCTCTGCTGACAGCCCTGGCATTTTATTGTAGCTCCATGCAAAGCAATATTTGAATTCTGTTAAAGGTTTGACCAATTCTATAGATTCTTCGTCATCAAGTAGAGAACTTATAAACGTAGGTCAGGGTCGTTCTTCAATCCCGAGGTTAATCTCTTTCAATTCATCGATAGTGGATTTAATTTCTTCCTCAAATTCTGGCTGGAGTCATTATCTTCATCGAGACAATCTTTTTCTGACTCACTAGTAACAACTATGCAAAATTCAGAATCATCGACCGGTCCCACTGTACCAAATCCGAGACCTTCTTTTGAATTGGGAGCTTGACTTTTAGTATTCCACAATTTTTCAAAAAGTTGAAATTTATCTTTTGGCATTTGTTTTGGTAACCGTCCCTATTGAATTAATTTTTGAACACAAGACGAGAAGTAATCAAAAGTCAATTTCATTAATTCATTAGAATCAACATCCAAATTTACATGTTCTTCAAGCTCAGTAGAGGTAGAAGCACGGTAAAATTTGATCGGCTTTGAACCAACACTACGAACTTCCTTGACCTCTAAACTCTCGATCTTTTGAGGGAGAATCAGAGTGAGGGTCATATTATTCACATAGTGGTTTATCCGATCATACATTGTTTCATATTCATTCCTCTCTGTATCTTCTAGGGACATCTCATACTAAGGCTTCTTCTGTTTTGTCATCTTTACTTCATCTTTAGAACTATCTTCACCACCAATGTTGATTGTTGGCCTAGTCCACTCAACAATTAAATTGATCTTTCCCCATCTGAGTCCCCGGCCTCGAACTCGGGTGCGTGAACTAGAAGAACCTCAACCAACTCATTGTAAGGGATTGGTAGAAGGTTGTTGAAGCGGAGTAGTCTTGCCTCCTTTTTGTGATCCTTCTGAATTTTTATCTTTTTGTGTCAAAATTTCACGCAAGAAGACAGTCTTCTTTGGAGGTGCGTAGTAGGCAGCATCTTCATGGATACCAACTTCATGCACTGAAAATGGTTGTAGGTCGGCGCGTAGTAGGCAACATCTTCATGGATACCAACTTCATGCACTGAAAATGGTTGTAGATCTCCTTGATGCAATTTTCTTGACCATCTTTGTGATATTTGATGCACTGGTGTAGGGATGATGGAACCATATTGTGCTCATGAATCCACGGTCGACCCCCTTCATGCACTGAAAATGGTTGTAGGTCTCCCTTGATGCAATTTTCTTGACCATCTTTGCGGCATTTAATGCACGAGTGTAGGGATGATGTTATGCTCAAGAATCCACGATCGACCCAATAGAGCATTGAAAGAGGTCTTGGCATCAATGATATGAAATTTAACGGTTGTTACAAGTTCTCCAACCTTCATAAGTAATGAAATTGATCCAAGGGCTCTTTCTCCCGTTTGGTTGAATCCTCTTAACATCATCTTATCGGGGATGAGCTCCTGAACGTCGAAGTACAAATATGCCAACGTCCGTAGACTCATCAAGTTAAGGGATGCTCCAGGATCAACTAAAACTCTAGATAACACAAATCTGCCAATGTTGACGGCGGTACCGAGCAACAAGTCTTCATCTGTGAAGGTTACCCCTGACTGTTCTCTCAACGAGAGACAACTGAGCTAAGCAAATTTCTGGATCTAGCAAAGCTGTAACCAGAGATTCTCTCATCTCCTTTGATAGGATTAGAGCGTCGTAGATGCTTAATTGGGCAGGCAACTTCCTAAGATGTGCTAGCACGTTGTAGTCTACTTTGCACAATCTTCTGATTTAATCTTAATTATGTGGTTCTTTCATTGGCGGAGGTGGGGGTACCTCTTCTCGAGTCATTATCTGTTTCCCTTTGTCTACTGGAGCTGTTATTGGTGGTAACACCTTCCCGTTTCTTAAGTTAACTTTTGTGACTTCTTCTTCTTGAGATATCATTTTTGAATCTTCTGGTGTCTTTTCCTCTTCGTCGGAAAGATCTAAGTTGATGGCGAGCGGTGCACCATGAAGCTCGAGAGCTGGTTGTTCGTTATCGATGCTATCGTAAGCGATATCGTTGATGTCTTCTTTAGACTTGAAAACAAGTTCATCGGACTCAAGTAAGATTTAAGGATCATTTTGGGGATTGAGATCGCAACTAGCTTGGTTATAATCAGTCACGTTATTACCAGAAATAGTCAAAACGTAGCCGAAATCACAACCATTATATTCATAAGACCACGGAAAATAGTCAAAATGTAGCCGAAATCACAACCATTATATTCATAAGACCCCGGAGGGACAAAAATTATTACCAGAAATAGTCAAAAAATATCCGAAATCACAACCATTATATTCATAAGACCCCGGAGGGACAAAAAGATAATCATACAAGCCTAAATCACAACCATTATATTCATAAGACCCCGGAGGGACAAAAAGATAATCATACAAAGTCAAGGGCTAGAGGACTTTCTTCCCCAAATCCGAGACAACCAGCCTAGTAGAGGCAGCCTCTATCTTACCCCCCGTGCTATCAATCTTGGCAGTGATGCTCTTCTTTTTCTTGTTCTTTGTCCTTGACGATGATGGATTTTTTGGTGAAATCTTGATCTCGGGCTCGGTATGCTGCAGACTCTGAATGGAGGTTTGTTTTGATGTACACTGTAGCTTGTTCAGTATCTTCTTGGATGATCTACTCCATACCTCATTCCATCCTTCTTTGGTATTTGTAGNATTTCTTCGGACCAAGAAGTTTGAATTCTGGTTTCTTCATCAAGCTTTTGAATATTTTAGATACAGCTTCATCTTTGAAGGGGTAAACAACTTTCTGGCGCTCTAACAGGGATATTCTCTTACCCGCTGTTTGAGGTGATCCCTCCTGAGACGGGCGTTGGTTGGATTGACTGCTCTGTTTCTGAGGGTACTGTGACAAAGACTGACGATGATCTTCTGCATATATCTTTATCGGCTGCTTTCCTATGTTGACAGTTGCGACTACCCTTGATTTCTTTTCAAACACTCTGGTCACCTTAGCCTTTTCATGTGGCTCCATGTGCTTAATTTCTTCTTGAAGACTGCTGGCTTTACTAAAGGATTTGATGATGAGTCCCTTAATCATGAAAGCTACTGGCCCATGAATGTTTTTGAGTAGAATCTCAATCGCTTGATGTTCCTCTAGCTGAGGTTCACATTTCATGCTAAGGTTTCTCCACCTCAAAATATAGTCTGTCAAGGTTTCATTAGGCTTCTGCTTCCTATCATGAGCTCTCCAATAGACACATGATGCTGCGCCCCAGCAAATCTTTTCATAAATAACCGTTCCAAATAAAAAATGTTTCAACTGACCCGTTAGGCAGGTCGACGTACCAGTCAAAAGCAATCCCTGACAAGCTGCTGACAAACTGCTGACAGAGTAGAGCTTCGCTATTCCTTGTGTTTCCACAATTGGCTAAAAAATGTGCTATGTGTTGTCTGGAATTTCCTATCCCATCGAATATCTTGAAGTTTGGGGTCACAAAACCCTTGAGGAAAGGCACGGCATCAAACTCCTCCGGGTAAGGTCTACCCTTTAAAATTGATGCACTGCCCTTGGACTGGGCTAAGGCATCCCGTACTTGTTCAACCATTTGCTTGAACTCCATTTCCGGCATGGCACTTGATGGAGAATCCTTCTTTGGTTGTTCTTCTTTGTCTGTCGAAGTAGCCTCCCTTATTTCATCTGCGATGTGTATGATTTCTGGCTGGTTGATCTCTGGAGAAGCCAATCTTGGTGCTTGTGATTGCCCCTGAATGATGATTTTTGGCTGATTAATCTCTGGAGAAGCCAATCTTGGGGCTTGTGATTGCCCTGAATGGTGGTCATGGCGGTCATAGCTGCAGTCATCTCTTCTACTCTTTTCTCAAATAGAATAACTTGCTCATCCCTGAGGAGGATAACCCTACGCAGCTCATCTACGGCGTTCTCTTCAGTGTTGAGGTTGAGCCTCGCGCACAGATGTGGCAGCTCTGGTTTTGATCACATGGACATCCCTGAAATCTTCCTCCAAGTAATCAGTCCATGGACATCCATGAAATCTTCCTCCAAGTAATCACTATAATCAAAATCTTCATTGTCACTATTGACGGAAACTCCATGCTCTCGAGCTAACTCAGAAACTCATTGTCACTATCGACGGAAACTCTATGTTCTCAAGCCAACTCAGAAATCTCGATCCTGAGTTTCTCAACTTTTTCCTCAATTAATGACTCCTTGACTGCTTTATGATCTGGAGGACCTTGATGGAGATCCTCAACCTGTTCTTCCATCTCGATGGCTATTGTCGCGATAATGTCAGATATTTCAGGCACTGGTTTTATTCCTGTCCTGTAGGCTCACTGAACTGTAGCGGTGCAGCATCCTTGGGTACTCATACCTTCTTCTTCTTTGATGATGATGCCCCAGGATGGGTCATCTTAGTAGAGACATCGGTATGTCGAGGGAAGGTATGCTCCTCGTGGTGTAGACTGGCTACAGTGTTAGGTAATCGTTTCGTCTTTCTTTCAGTGATTGCAGGAATAACGGGTAAACTTCTCGGACCCATTCTTGACTTAATCGGCCGGCGACCTGCGGTCCTGGTGGTGGTATGATTGGTGGTGACCATAGCAGTATTGACTCGGTGTCCCAAACGGAGCCAGACGGGAACACGGGCAGGTGACTTTATAGTCGACCTATGAGATTTTCTAGAGGACTTAATATCCTTCAAAATTTCATTCTTCATATGAGGGGAAATTGCATGTCCCACTCGTTTTAGTAATTCACTAACAAAACATCCTTATTTAGCGGCAAGCCTTCTGAAGACTGCACTAACTCGTGTGATGGGGCTGAATTTCTTTCCCTTCTCACCATGTTCATGAGGTGATAGTAATGCGACAGCAATCTTTCAGATACTCTCATATCCATCAGTATCTGTCAAAGGATGGAATCTACTCCCTCGTAGGAGTGAATAAATTTCTGGTAACAATTCTTTAGCTTGAAGAGGCTTCTCCTCATCGGGTGTGCTCTCAGGATTCTGGGCTTTGATGGTCCTCCAAATTCTCCTATTGCGGTTCCTCCTTTGAGTTTGGGTCACTGGTACAGTCCTTGAGCTTGACCCGATCTCAAACAAGGGTGGCAGAACAGTTAATCCTTTAGCCGAATCTTCGACAATCATCACTTCCTTCCCCTTAGCAGCAGCGGGGATAGCAGGATTAGTGGATGTCGTGACGGCAGCAGCTTTAGCCTTCTTGCTGGCAGGGAAGTCTTGAAGGCAGTTCAAACTGAATTCTGCAGACGGCTCCTGAACTTCCGGGGCAGCGATCTTCATTACTACGAACGGGGCTTTCCCGAGGATAACCTCGAGGTCTTCAAATCCAGCTCCAAACTTGATGGTGGGAGCGACGTTACGGGCATTGTGGTCCGTTGGCAGGTTGCAGGAAAAAGTCAGCGTTGGGTAGGCCATCGCAGCGGGCTTTAAAACAGAAAGTTTTAGGGTTAGCTATATGGCCAAAAACCTTGTAATCTTTAGTGCAAGCACTGAAAGTAGAGGTTAATCCGTAGACCGGGCAGGTCTTAATTTATGGGTATTTTTTAACATCTTTGTTAAAAAAAGGTGTAAGATTTAATTAATATTTCAAAGTGCGCGCAACACAACATGTTTTGGTTCAATTTCCGAAGTAGCGAACTAAATGTGAAAAGGAGTTGTGAAAATTTTTAGGACCAAGTGCGAGACCCAATTAGTGGCAGAAAATGCCCAGGTGGAATTAGTCCACCGACACACCTATTGGGGGTCTGACCCCACATGAAAATTTAAAGAGTCCTTAATGGCCTTCTGAACCCCTCTGTTCAAAGATGGTTGAACAGCTAGTCCTGAAGTCCAAAGAGTTAGATGTACTTCCCCAAGATAGAAATGGGTAAAGTATGCCAACGGAAGAAGGGTAATTTGGTCCAAGAGGGACATTCCCAAGACAGAAATGGGTAAAGTATGCCAATGGAAGAAGGGTAATTTGGTCCAAGAGGGAGAGTTAGCTGTACTTTCTCAAGACAGAAATGGGTAAAGTATGCCAACGGAAGAAGGGTAATTTGGTCCAAGAGGGACATGGATAGAAATGGGTAAAGTATGTCAACGGAAGAAGGGTAATTTGGTCCAAGAGGGACATGGACACACAGAAATGGGTAAAGTACGCCAACAGAAGAAGGGTAATTTGGTCCAAGAGGGACATGGACATATTACCGATGTGTGAAGATAATATCAACGGAAGAAAGGTAATTTGGTCCAAGAGGGACATGGACATATTACCGATGTGTGAAGATAATATTTGTTGATTTTTATAGAGAGAAAAACATGCCCTCAGCGGAGTCGCTAGAAGCTGTCGGCGTTATTTTGGGTTGGTTTGTGGGGTTGCCCGTAAGAAGCTGTCGGTCGCCGGAATCGAAATCCCATCGCCCACTTCGGAAGGACGTGGAAGTATAAAATCAAACTGACCTCATATTCTTCATAATTTAAAATGAAAGAGCACTTTACCTCAAATCTTATATCTATCCCAAAAGATAAACACAAGACTTAAAAATGAGGCTCGATCAAATAAACTAAGGAAAGTATGACGTCCGTTTGGTCTGCGAAACCTTTGTGATGAGGTTTGATCAAATAAACTAAGGAAAGTATGACGTCCGTTTGGTCTGCGAAACCTTTGTATTTGCCAACAAGTTCCCTTATTTAATATAAAGGATTAAATAGGGTTTATATTAAGTTGGGTTCAGACATGACCAAATAAACTAAGGAAAGTATGACGTCCGTTTGGTCTGTGAAACCTTTGTATTTGCCGACAAACCCCTATTTAATATAAAGGGTTAAATAGGGTTTATATTAAGCTGGGTTCGGACATGCTTCCTATTCTTATTTAATATAAATGATTAAATAGGGTTTATATTAAGCTGAGTTCAAACATGCTTCCTATAAGGGCAAGCCCCTATAGTTAATTACATTCTATTTAATATAAATGATTAAATAGGGTTTATATTAAGCTGGGTTCGGACATGCTTCATATAAGTTTAATATAAAGGATTAAATAGGGTTTATATTAAGCTGGGTTCAAACATGCTTCCTATAAGGGCAAGCCTCTATAGTTAATCACATCCTAAATGACCAAAGTCATTTAAGAAGACTCTTGATAAAAATCAGGTATAGTTAATTACATCTTAAATGACCAAAGCCACTTAAGGAAACTCTCGATAAAAATCAAGAAATATTATCTTCAAGGAATTTCAAAGAATAGGGAGTTTATATTAAGCTGGGTTTGGACATGCTTCCTATAAGGGCAAGCCCCTATAGTTAATTACACCTTAAATGACCAAAGTCACTTAAGAAGACTCTCGATAAAAATCAAGAAAAATTATCTTCAAGAAAAATTTCAAAGGGTAGGACTTTTCAATGAGATCGGACGTAGAGGTGTGAAAGGGGATTGGTTCAATATTCAAAGGGTAGGACTCTTCAATGAAATCGGACATGGAGGTGTGCAAGGGGATTGGTTCAAATTTGGAACATTTTTTATTGTAGAATCCAAAGGAAGAATGACTACGGGATGTCATGGATCCAAAGGAGAGCCTCAGTGACTTCCCAAGCTATCCTAATGTTTGGCTTCAATTTTGAGGAGAAATATTTAAGTGTTTCTTCCTGCAAATTTTATTATTTAGGGCTTACATTCGTGTGAAATGATCACACAAATAGCCTGGAAGATGTATAACTTCCCAAGCTATCCTAATGTTTGGCTTCAGTTTTGAGGAGAAATATTTAGGTGTTTCATCATGTCAATTTTATTAGTTAGGGCTTACATTAGTGTGAAATGATCACACAAATAGCCTGGAAGATGTGAGGATTTAGGTCGTGAATTCCCAAGCTATCCTAATGTTTGGCTTCAGTTTTGAGGAGAAATATTTAGGTGTTTCATCCTAACAATTTTATTAGTTAAGGATTACATTCGTGTGAAATGATCACACAAAGAGCCTGGAAGATGTGAGGATTTAGATCATGACAAACGATAACCTTGGAATCCTAAGACGAGTTAGGGCTTATATTATATAGCAGAGCTATGCAAAGGCCTAAAGATAATGTGAGGATTTACGTTGTATAAGCAAGCAGATTCGAAATCCTGTGGCTTTTTTTGTTTAAGTCTAAGGAAGGAAGATTGGTTTAGTTGGGGAAAAAAGATTTTGCTGTTGAAGATGGCTGTGCTGCCCACCAAGCTAGCTCCAAGCTCCTTGCCGCGACGTGTTTGAGTTATCTAGTGTGTTATGATATAATATCAAATCAAGTGGCCCTATGGTTGAAGTTCTTTAAATTTTATGAGGGCATATTAATGTTATAATATCAAATCAGGTGGCCTTATGGTTGAAGTTCTTTAAATTTTATAGAGGGCATATTAAAGTTATGTCAAATCAGGTGGCCTTATGGTTGAAGTTCTTTAAATTTTATGGGGGCATGTTAAAGTTGATTAGGGTGAACACCGGTTAGGATCCTACGGTTCCCTCGTTCCGACACCGCTACTTTCTATTGGATTCACTTAGTGTCGGTTAGGATCCTCAGGTCCCTCGTTCCGGCACCACTATTTTCTATTGGATTCACTTAGTCCAAATGAACTTACTAACTCGTTCCGACATCACTATTTTCTATTGGATTCACTTAGTCCAAATGAACTTACTAAACCCAACTCTCGTTCCGGCATCACTATTTTCTATTGGATTCACTTAGTCCAAATGAACTTACTAAACCCAACACGTTCCGGCACCACTATTTTATATTAGATTCACTTAGTCCAAATGAACTTACTAAACTCAACTTAATGAGAGGCATCACTATTTTCTAATGGATTCACTTAGTCCAAATGAACTTACTAAACCCAACTTAATGAGTTCGAGGGCATATTAAAGTTGATTAGAGCGACACCGGTTAGGATCCTACGGTTCCCTCGTTCCGACATCACTATTTTCTATTAGATTCACTTAGTCCAAACCCAACTTAATGAGGGTTCCCTCGTTCTGGTATCACTATTTTCTATTGGATTCACTTAGTCCAAATGAACTTACTAAACCCAACTTAATGAGCATTTAAACCGTGGGCCTCGTTAGCAACCGTAGGTTGCCTCCTCCGAGGGATTCCCGATCATCCGATAGAGACGTCTTAATTTGGTTGAAGTTATAGTTTTATGTGATGTTTGTGATTATATTTTGAGTTGTTTTATATTTTTCATGTTGTGGCGGTGAATTTTAGCTTTGTTGATTTTAATTTTGGTTTTGGATTATGGTTAACATGCAAGTTTATGTTGGTAAATGCAAGCTTGAAACATGTAAGAAGAGGCAGAAGGAAAACGGTACTATAAACTGTAAAAGCGTACCCGACGAGTCTTCTCGTTCCACCATCGGAAACTTAAAATGCATGTTAAGGCAGTTTATGAAGAGCAGGAAAGGTAAAATTTTGGTAATTCCTTGTCCATATCATGGTGAGCCTTAAAATATTTAATTAAGGATGATTCCATTGAGTAAAGAATATTAAGTTTAATAGGCCTCTTCATTAAAAGTTTAATTAAGGATGATTTCATTGAGCGAAGAATATTAAGTTTAATAGGCCTCTAAACCTATGTCATATCTTGGTGAGTCCTTAAAATTTTAATTAAGGATGATTTCATTGAGTGAAGAATATTAAGTTTAATAGGCCTCTGAGGTATCCAAAGTTAAGAGGGGGAAGCAGGTCCATGCCTCCCTCTCACCAACTGGTGAAAAGCCTCAAGTCTATTTAAACTCATTATGTTACTTAATGGTTCATCTTGTAAATATCCTTATTACTCAGTGAACATTGATGTCTAAATTATCCCTAAGAAAGGGGTAATTATCATTTGTCATTCAATTTAAGAATTATGTGGGTGGAGACCCTTAAAGGGTCAAGTTAGTGTAATTTAAACACTTAGCCAAATTTTAATTCTAATTGGGCTTAGTGGTGTTTCAAGGATGTTTGATTTTTTTTATTTCTCTAATCTTTGTTTAAGCAATTTTTGATTTAGCCTAAGTCACCACTAAGCCCTTAGGGCCTAGGTGAGTGTCTTAATTAGTTTTGAAAACGGGTTAAGCTTTAAGTGGTCATGATTCATATTTTGGATTTTGTTTGAAAATCAAGATAGGGGTATTAAATTGATTAATTATTCGCTTCAAAAGTCATACCCCTAAGTCTAGGATCATTTAATTTTAATAAACTTCCAAATTTTAAGTCATACCCCTAAGTCCAGGATCATTTAATTTTAATAAACTTCCAAATTCTAATAGATTTAGAATTTATTATCTTAATTAAGAAAGTACAATTGGTTTCTACCAATTAACCCCTTTGTGTTTCAAACTTGTTAATCTTAATTAAGAAAGTGCAATTGGTTTCTATCAATTGACCCCTTTGTGTTTTAAGCATCAAATAAATTGATTAAGATCAGAGGTTACCCATTCCCCTCCTTTAAGAAAGTGAAATTCGTTTCTACCAATTAACCCCTTGTGTTGCAAATATCAAATAAATTGATTAGAAAGTGAGGTTGGTTTCTAATAATTAAACCCCTTTATGTTTCAAAATCAAATAAATTGATTGTTCAATTCGTTTCTATCTATTAATCCCTTTGTGTTTCAATCATCAAATAAATTGATTAAGATCAGAGGTTACCCATTCCCCTCCTTGACTTAAGCCTAAATGTTAAAATTAAGGCTAAGCATCAAATAAATTATTTAAGATCAGAGGTTACCCATTCCCCTCCTTGACTTAAGCCTAAATGTTAATTAAGGCAAGATTTCCAAAACTACACGTATGCCCATAAGGCTCTAACACCTCATAATTTGTCAAATTCAATTCAAATGACTTTGAAATTTTTATCCTACCTCATTCATGGGTCAATTGAGATATCAGAGGAGGAAATGTTATTTTTCAAGGTAATTTGGGGGTGTTTTAGGGGGAAAAGGCCAAGATGGGTATTTTGGTAGAGTTGAGGTGCCAATCATCACCAATAAGCCATGGACCAATGGAAAACCCATTTTGGGTCCTCTACATAGTGGTCTTAGCCAAACCATAACCCTATGGCTAATAGGTTTAGGGGACTATCTACATGAGTATCCCAAAAGATCAAGGGATCTAGGCTAGAAATTTGAGTAGGTTGTGAGTAAATGTGGGTGTACATAAGTGTATTGAGTGCCTTAGCTCTACACCAACACCCAAGGTCAACCTTAAGGTCCAGCAATCCTAAGGGTGACTCATCCTGAGTTTCCCCCATAGTGACCCCACGTACTAAGTATTTAGAGGTTGAGACCAACATGTCGAACTTCAAGTTGAGTAGAGAAGAGTTTGGAATTTCTAATGGTTAGGGTTTCATGTCTAGTTTTCTGAGAATAGTCAATAGGAAAATCCTATGGCTAGACCTTAGGCTACTAAAGAAGAAAAACTAAACCTCAACCAAAAATGAGGTCAACATATATATCTTTCATAAATTTCTCATAACTTGGAATTTAATGTAAAGAATCAATGAAAGGAATGTTTATCGTTAACTTTTTAAGGATTTCCAAAACTAATTATTTAAGTTAGAATGTTCAGTTGGTTAGGATTAGCATATTCTCTTAAGGATTAACATAATCGTTAACTTTTTAAGGATTTCCAAAACTAGCAAGATGTAAGTTAGGATCTTCATTAGGTGTTCCTCCAAAATGATTATTTTATATCATTTGTATAATAGCAGGTTTAAGCTCAAATGAATTAGCAGCAACATCAGAATTTTTACTAGTAAAGTGAAGTTCATCTACTGTAGGATTAGCAGAATCTTTTAAAGGTCTTTATCGATTTTCATTTATTTGATTATCTAAGTTACTCGCCACTTCATTCAAATTTTTAATTTCTTTTTGTTGTTTTCAAATTTTTTTGATAGTACATTCTAATTTCAAATCGTAACATACTGAACCTTCAGATCCAATATTTAACATAAATAACTATAATAAGAAAAGTAAAAATTCTAAAAAATACTCTTATATATATAGTTATATAATTTTTTTGAATTTTTTATTTTATATATATATATTTGGATTTTTTTTATTTTATCTCTAAATTTCCTTATTTACCAAATCAATTTAATTTATTGTTACCTTCCCAGGCAATGGCGCTTAAAACTTTATCACGATGAAAATATAGTTGTGTGAAATTTATAAAGTTGACTCTGCTTTACAATAGTGCCAGAAAATTGTTGTGGTATTTTATGAATAATAATGTTAAGAACTTAATGTTGGGATTCTACACAAGTATATGTATCGTTATCAAGTAATATAAGACTTTCTATTTAAGTCCCAAATATCGATCCCACTAAGAAGGTTTAAATTTGAGATCAAAAATCAACTAAAAATTCACATAAAAAAAACCGAATTACTATTACTAATTTTGAATGTTAGAGATACTATCAAAACTAAATTATTAACTACTACCAAAATTTAAATGCAAAGTTTAAAATAATAACTACTAATTTCTAAAATGAAAAAGCATCTTTCCCAGTACAATGAGTTTTTGGTGAAATGAGATGAGGTAAATGCTTTAAATATGTATTGTGCCAAATAGGAGCAATTTTAATTCTCTACTCTGATTCAGTATTATAGAAAATCATTGGCTAATCTCAGGTTTAGTCCCTAAATATGTGGCTAGGCTAGGAGGATACTGGCTCCCACTCCAGAGCTACCACTTCCCTTCCCTTAAAGTGTAACTCTTGATTTAGTTCTTAAAAACTAAGACCAAATTGGGGATTTTTAGTCTGTCACCCTAAAAATCTTCAATTCTAAACCAAACAATATATATTTATTTATTTATTTGCACTTAATTCCATGAATGAAATACTCCTTCATGGACTTAAATGTGATTCTCACTCTTTTGTAGAACTCATACTCCATTTCCCGGATCATATGTTTCACAACATATAAACAAATTTCTCCTTCATGAAATCAAATGTGACCCTCACTCTGTTGTAGAACTCATACTCCATTTCCCGGATCATATGTTTCACAATATATTTTAATTGTTATAGAACTCATACTCCATTTCCCGGATCATATGTTTCACAACATATTTTAACAATTCAATTGGCCAGATTTAAAAACTAAATTAAGTTCGGAGTTGAAAAATCATCACAATTTATTTTATATTTTAATTATGCCACATTTAAAAAGTAAAATAAGAGCGGAGTTGAAAAATCATCATAATTTATTTTATATATTAAAATTGGCACGTTAAAATTTTCTCTTCATTTCACCATATCTCAGAGTAGAGAGAAAGATAAAGGAAACTACTCAGACTTCATGAGAAGATACAACTAAACAAAAATTTCATATTTAAACGGAAGTTCATACAACAATAATAAACAAAGAACACTTTTTGAAAACTCTTTCTCAAAGAAAATCCCTTGTAGCCTCTTAAAGGAAATTTAGGAAGAAGAAATCTCTCACTTCTCTCCCACTCCAACACTCTTAGAGAAGAATTCACACTGCAACTCTCCGTAAAAACTCAAAATTATATAGAAAATAAATGACCAATGGTGTGGAATGGCATGAAATGATGTAAAGTGGCACAAAGGGGGGCTAAGAGATGCAAAGAGAGAGCAATAGCGAGCAGAGGAGTGCGAAGAGAGTCTTTAATGATCAATTTCAACTCCAAATAGAGCCTAAGGTTGGTTTTCTAATAGGTTCATCCAAAAAATCTTCAAAATATGTCAAAATTCATTGAATCTTCTAGAAATAGGGTCTGCACCGACATTGGAGGCCATTTAATTTATAGAACGCTCTCTGTCAAACAGCCTCATCGGCACGGAACAATTTTTCATCCCTTTTGCTTTCTTTTTTCTATAAGTCCTAAAAATCAACAACCTGTAATAAAACATAAGAAAATACCTTCCTTTAAGCTTAATATCACAAAAAATGAGTATAAAATATCGGTCTAAGAATGTATATATTTTTGGTGTATCAATGACCCTGAACTGCTTTAGAAATCTCTTGGAACATTTCGAGTTCATTTTAAACTTATCATATTGTTCCATTAATCATACAGGGTCAAGTTAAGATTACCCCGCTACTCAGTGAACCTTGACATTTTAATCATCCCAACGCCAGGGTATTAAATTAATCAGTTGATGTTTCACTTAAGAGTTATGTGGGTGAATGCATCTAAGGCAAGTTTAAGACATTAAAGATTTTTTACCTACCACTAAAGTTGGGACTGCAGTATTTAGAGGTGTTTACCATCAATCATGTCACTTCTTTTTTTTTTAAATCCACCTAAATAAGTTTAAATATGAAGCCTAGATCACTACCATGCCCTTAACAATCTCAGTGGGAGAAAATAAAAATTATCAAAGTTCACTCTAAGTGGTGTGTATCCTTTTAAAAGATCATATTATCATATTTTAATTGTTGGCATAAAATAAGTGAACTATCATCCTCTTAGCCTAAGCCCATCACTTCATAATCAATTGATTTCGATTAACTTCTAAATCATGATTATTTAGAAAATTATAATTTTACTCTTATCATAGAAAAATTACAAATTGGTTTCTAATTTTTAACCCATTGTGTTTTAATGATCCAACATTATTCATAAGGATCAAAATTACTCATTTTTTCCATTTGATTAATCCTAAATTTTGATTAAGGCACCATAGTCTAAAATAACAATATTCCCTTCGAGGCCCTTCACTTCATAACTCATTAGGCATAATTCAAATGACTTTGAGAATTTTAGAGTACCTTGCCCACAAGGCGACTAAAACATCAAAGGAGAAAATGTGATTTTTCAAATTTTAATTTAATTTAAATAATTATCTAAACTTAGAAAATAATATTTTCAACATATATTTATTTAATCAATCAAAATAAATTTTTTTGTTTATGGAAGAAATATTAGAGGTTCCTTTATGTCAAAGAAACACTTAGGCAAAATACAACGATTTTCTAAATTAAATTTTAATTTAACTTTATACATATTTATTGATTTTTTAGTGATTTAATTAAATGAAAATATGTTTTAATTACAAAAAATTACTTTTATATTTTCATTAAACCTCTCTGAGCTCAAAGTACTCGGAGAAACAAATTTCGTATTTTTATGATTTTCTTAGCTTATTTATTATAATTTATTTAATAAAAAAGAGAAAAATACAATTTAAACCTTAAAAAAAAAATTTAACTTAGAAAAATTAGGGAAAATATTTTGTTGAGTCCTAAGTGATTAGAAAACCATTAGGAATAGTATGAAGTATTTTTTTTTTGAAAATTTTAACTATTTTTAAGAATATTTAATTTAAAACATAGCTCAAAAATGAAGTATTTTCTCAAAAATAATTTTTTTTCCTAAGTACCCCTGATTACAAAGAACTCAGAAAACTAAATTTCATAATTTTCTTAAGTGTATTTAATTTAATATAATTACTTTTGTACAAAAATACAGTCTTTATCATAAAATCAACTTTAGTGTTCAAACTTAATCAAAGAAATTTCAAATTGTTACAGTGAGTCAACATGATTTTTGCACACAACGTTGAATTGATTTCATTAATTTTTTTACTAAAATTTAATTTAAATAAAGTAATACAATATGTAGGCATTTAAGTAACTATGGAAATGTATAAGACTATTCAAACCATCATGATATTTTTCCAAGGCTTCTCTGATCACTTAAAACCTACTAAATTTTATTTCATAAGTTTTCATGTCACATTTTAATTTATATAATTACATTAAGCCAAAATAGCCATCCAAGTTTTAAAATTAGGGTTAGATGCACAAAGATACTCTCTGACCTTGGAAAAATCAAATAACATCTCCTCTATCATGAGGAAGAAACCCTAAAAGTTTCAAGCCATGATGAGAAACATTTAATCATAATTAATTAAATTACCATAGAGGCTATTTAATTCTATGGTAATTTAATTAATTAAAAATGAAAGAATAAAAAGCTAATTTTTAGTTTTAGTCAACATTTGCCTCTTATTTTCACTAAGCAAGATGGTATTCTATTTTATTTTTATAATTTTTCTGTGAAAAGTTATGGATTTTCAAAGTCCGGACATTTATTTAAATCATTAAATCCTTATTTTTCTATTTATCCAACTCATCCGTCGCGGCATCCCCATCTTCTCCGAACTGCGCACGTGTTTGCTTCTGATTGGGAGCCACCAGCTAAGTCAACACGCTGTTCATGCACTAAGAGTCCATCTGGCTTGACCTAATCCGTCCCTCCAGTACACACGTGATCAGACGGCTCTCCGTCATCATCCCCAATTAAGAAAACCTGTAAGTCGTCTAACTTTTACACCTAAGATCTCGCTCTATACTCAACTAAATCACATGGGGTTTTTTTCTATACCTTCATCTACTAGATACAAACACATCCATATGATTACAATGCTATTAAATTAAACTTCACTTCACAATTGGTGAAATTGAGCTCAAATTTAGGGTTAATGGCCTATACCTTTGTCTGAGAGGGTAGGCCTTAATCAAATGCTTTTGGAAGCTTTAGTAGAGTCCCATAAACCTTTTGAATGCGTTGTTTTCCTCTGGGGTAAGCTCTAAGTATAAGTTCAATGAAATGGGGGTGCGACTTTGGTCTACAAGTGGTTTAGAGAGCTCAGAAGAGGGGGATTTTAGTGGGAGTCTTCTTCCCTTGCTGTGGTGAAGCTCAAGAGAAGTTCAATTTGAAGTTTGAAGATTTTGGAGGATGGCCAAAATTTTTCCTTGTTCAGAGCTCAAAAATTGAGCTCAGGCGGTGGGGGAAATGGCTAGGAGATGGTTGTAGTTAACTTAGGGAGTCTTGGAGGAGCTGTGGGAATGATGTTGCAGAGTTTCCTCAAGAAAATTGGTTAACTCTTATTTTGACCATAGATAAGGTAACTTAAATAGAAAGAGAATGGGTGGAGCTCAACGCTTCAATTCATGAGCAAAATAATGCTTAGGTGGAGAGCTATAGAGCGCTAGAGACCAATCAGGGTTGGACAACTTGGAAGGGTGAATTGGGTTTAGATTTTAGGTGGGTGGCTCTCATTTTTGGGGTTTTTCAGCCACTAGGCTGGTCGGCCATGGCAAAGGAGGTGGTTAGGCAGCCAAGTAAGTCGGTGGGAGGTTTAATGATGGTAAACCACTAATAGTTAGTGATGATGGGCAAGATATTTTTATTTATATCTAAAATAGGGTGAAATCCCCTAAATTAAGGGACCATTTGTTTATATTTCATAAAGGGTGGGCTCGGTGGGTCTAGCCTGGTCACTAGAGTCCAGATGGTAGTTGCAGTGGCTTTGGTTTGATCATTTTTGGCTTGGCTTGGTCAACTTTGGTGCATGGGTTCAATTTTAGGCATTTTGGTTTGAAGTTTGGTTTAGGTTTGGCTAGTCATGAGATTGGGCTCAATTAATTTATCAAGATGTTGTAGATGATTGTCACAAGAAGTTTAGAAAAAAATTAGAGTGATATTGAATTGATTTTGAGGTTCAATTTGGTGAAATTTGAACATTTGGTCAATTTTGGGGATGTTGGGTTAGACATGGGTTTGAGTTGGCCTAGAGTTTGGCTAAGGCCCAATTGATGGTTCAAATTGGTCATAATAATTGAATAGTTTTGGATATCAATTGGATGGAAATTTTGAGGTTATGGAGTTCAACTCAGTGGGATTTGGTGATATGGCAGATTTTGGGCAAAATTGGGGGTTTTGGTCCAAGTTGATTTTGAGTAAAATTGAAGCTTGACCAAGGCCAATTGAATGTTCAATTTGATGTGGGGAAGATTTTTAAAGAATTTATGATGCAAAATTGGGGCAATTTGATAGAATTGGGGGTTTGATTGATTTGGAGCTTTTTTATTAAAGTTGAAATTGGATTCAAACACGGGTCAATTGTGCTTGGGTTTGGTTTCAATCAAGCTTGGACAAGATGAATTTTTGTTTAGAATTAAAATTGGGAAAGATTGAGATCAAATTGGTGGACATTGGTGGTGAATTTGGGTACTTTGGCCTTTGAAGGAAATTTGGTGCTCTTGGTAAAAATTTGTCAAATTGGTTAAATTAATAACAATGGAGTTGTTCAAATTGATTTTGGGGACTTTTGAAATAATTTTGAAGATTTAGAGACAATTTGGGTCATGAAGTGTATTTTTGTAATTCTGGGCAAATGAGGGATATTTTGGTAATTTTGGAAATTTTGTGATGTTTTAGGCAATTTTGGTGGTTTCGAAAGGTTTGAGTTGATTTTTGGACAAATTTCGGAATTTTGGGTGATTTTGGGAATTTTGATCATCTTTAGGGCTTCAAGGGTAGGTTTGGTAATTTGGGTAGATTTGGGGGCAAAAGACTAAGTTGGGTGTTTTGGCAAAATTGTGGTGTCAATCACCCTATTTGAGCGATGGGCAAATAAAATTCCCTATTTTGGGTCCTCCATGTATTGGTCCTAGCTAAACCCAAGCTTAGGGCTAATGGGACTAGAGGACCATCTACATGAGTCCCTTAAAGAGTTAATGGATCAAAGTTAAATAGGTTTAGGCTTAGGGTAGTGAGTGGATGGGTAATGTGCAAGTGTGCGTGTGTGATCAACCAAGACCACACAACCCGAGGGTTAACCTTAAGGCCAAGCAGTCTTATGGGGACTCCTTCTAAACTAGCCATATTGACCCCACCTACTAAGTTCTAGAGGTTAGGACCAGTATGTGGAACTTCAACTTCAGCAAAGAAGACTTTAGAATTTATAGATGTGAGGGTAATTTTTCTAGTCCTCTAGGAATAGTCAACATGAAAGTCCTATGGCTAGACCTTAGGCTACTAAAGAGGGAAGACTAGACCTCAACAAAAAGGGAGGTCAATAGGAGACATCCCATATTTATGGTTGCTTCTGTTGTTTATCTATTTTATTTATAAGTACTATTACATATAGATATATATATCATCATCATGAAGTTTGGCGGTTGTCTCCCTTGTTGCTTTGCTAGGGTTTCGGCACAATGTTTCAACTTGCTGTGGTAAAGGGTTTAATCCTTGCTACCATTTGTTTTCAACTGGTTTTCTCTCATCTCATTACTGGGCATAGCAAGTTCTTCGACCCTTTTAGCTTACACACCTTCGCGGGTTCTACTTTTTCAAACTTTTACTGTTCCATTGGCTTGTCCATAGTTTGTCTTTCTTTTGCCTTTTCTACTGTGGGGTTCCTTGGCATCCCACTGAAGGTTTGGTTTCTTAGGGCCCACGATCTTTCTTGTTTTCAAAAGGTCCTTCTTTTGCTGGTTATGGTTTAGCCTCTTTGTGGTTTCTCCTTCCCTGTTTGGCTGTTGCTTGTTTCACTAGCTGTGAAGTTGGATTTCTTTGGTTGTTCACTGATTTAGGTTTGCTTGGGGTTTCTATTTTGATATTACATTTGTGATGTCTGACCCTATTCCTATTGACATTTTCACCAACATTCAGTGGGTCAAAGCCATTTTTGCTGACATTGTGGGGAAAGGTCAGGAGGCAGAAAAATCCTGATGATTTGGTTTTTCCTCAAGATTATTGTGAGGGTCATGACCCACTGTTTAAACCCATTAGAAAGAAAGGTGGGAAGTTGGCAATCTATTTTACTGAAGAGGATCTAAATGGGCTTACTGAATGTCAAAATTTTACCTTAATTGGTAAATTCCAACTTGGCCACCCAAAGATGGAGTCTGTAAGAAGGTATTTTGATGGATTGAAATTCAAGGGGCTTGGAAAGAAGGCTTACTTGATGGCAGACACATTCTTATTAATCTCTCAAGAGAGGAAGACTATGCTAGAATTTTCTCCAAACAATCCATATTGATTGAAGGAATTTCAATGAAGCTTTTAAAGTGGACTCCTGATTTTGATCCCAATAAAGAACTTCCCATTGTCCCCATATGGGTTTAAGTTACTTAGGCTTAAACTACACTTTTTCAACCACAAAGTTCTTTTCAATATTGGCAAAGCATTGGAAAGACCGTTGAAATTGGATGGCCCTACTTTCAACTTGTCTAGATCTTCTGTAGCTAGACTCCTGGTGGAAAGAAACATTACCCTCCCAGCTGTGGAGGAAATATGGTTAGGCACTGAGCATAATGGCTATTGGCACAAAATCATAGCTGAACAAAGGCCTTACTATTGTCATCATTGCAATATGTTTGGCCAAACTGATGAGAAGCGTTTCAGGCTCCACCCTGCACTCAGACGGAAGACCCCCAAGCAACTTTTAGATGAGATTGCTCCTCAGAACAAGGAGGTACCTACTGCTAATACTTGTGCTGTTAAAATGCCTGGGACTTTTCCACAAGAGCTGCCTCAAGTTTTGGTACAAGAGAGTGTGGTTCCCAATCCCCAATCTGATCAAGAATCACCCACTGAGCACCTCCACCCCATGCCACAATCTACCCAAACTGAACAAACTCTTTGTACTGATCTCTCCACACTTCCTGCTGATCAAGAGACAACAGATATTGAGATACCAGAGGAGGACCCATTCATTTTGCAGTTAACCAGGAACCATGAAGCTGGATGGCAAGTCCAAAAAACTAAGAAGAAGAAAATGCCTCTGGAATTAAAGAATCTTATATCCTCTTCCATTCCTTTGGAGTAAGCCCCCTTCCCTCCTTCTTCTAGTTCTATTAGAACTAGGAGAAGAGGGAAATTTACTTCTATTGGTTAATGAATCTAATCTATTGGAATGTTAGGGGACTTGCTCATCCCAAATCCCTTAATAGAGTCCTAGCCCTCAACAGGATGTATAAACCTTGGATCATTGCTCTACTTGAACCAATGGTCACTAAAAATGTCAACAGATTTGTGAGAAAATTCCCTGGTTTCCAGCTTCTTACAAATACTAACAGCAAAATTTGGATTCTGTGCAGAAAGGAAATCCTTTGCACTGTTCTTAAAGAAGGAGATCAATTCATCCATCTACAACTCAATTTCAGTCACTATCAGGGTTTTGCTACCTTCATTTAAGCTGGCTGTACAACTACTGCAAGACTGGACCTATGGCAACAATTACTAGAGCTATGTTCCTCTATTAAGGATTTCTGGTTAGTTGGGGGTGATTTCAACAGCCTCTCTTCTCTTTGTGAGAAGAAGGGAGGGAGATCTCCTAATATTAGTCGAATTAACACATTCAATGATAACATCCAGTCTGCTGGTCTCTTTGATTTGGGGTTCAAAGGTCCTAAATTTACTTGGAGAAGGGGGAAGATCTGGGAGAGGCTTGACAAATTTCTAGTAAATGACTTATGGTTTAGAGAGTTTTTCCATACTTCTGTCCAACATCTGGCTATGAGTGGGTCTAGTCATAGGCCCTTGCTTATTCAAATATCTTTATCCTCTACTAAACCTAAAGACAATTTTAGATATCTGAACATGTGTTCTATGCATGGGGATTTTATTAATCAAGTGGCTGAGGCCTGGACTGAAGTCCATCATCACATTCCAAGTATCAAGCTTTGGTTGTTACAAAAAAAACTCAGCAAACATCTCACAAATTGGAACTGGAAGGAAGGGGAACATTGATAAGAAAGTTTTTGAAGCTGAAAAAAAAGTTTTACAGTTAGAACAGCTATTGGTTACTGATATGGGGTGTGATATGGATCTCCAGTTAGCCAATGAAAACTTATTGGAACTTATCAACATGCAAGAGGCTCTCTATGCTCAAAAGGCTAACAAAACCAGGTTCTGCGAGGGTGACAGAAACACTAAATACTACCATGCTTGCATTAACTATAGGAGGAAAAGCAATACAATTCATAAAATCCTTTCTCCGCAGGGGCACTGGATTACCTATGCTGAGGGAATTGCTAATGATGCTGTACATTATTTCCAAAAATTGTTCAGGAATAACTCAACTGTTAACTCTACCATCAATGCAACACTGTTTGACAAAGAAAGGGAATTTACCAATAGTCTATCCCTTACTAACATCCCTGATGAAAAGGAAATTTGGGAAGCTCTTAAATCCATAGATAGCATAAAGGAGGCTATCTCCTGATGGTTTCTCTGCTGACTACTACAAAAAGGCTTGGCATGTTGTGAAAGGTGAGGTTATTGCCACTGTCCAAAGCTTTTTCTGGGGGGCTGAGTTCCCAAATTTTCAACCATTACTTTAGTGCCTAAAGACAAAACTCCTTGCAAATGGGAGGATTTCAGACCCACGCCTAAAGACAAAACTCCTTGCAAATGGGAGGATTACAGACCCATTAGTCTCACTTCTGTCACCTCAAAGATAATCAGTAAAGTCTTGGTCCAAAGATTATAGCCCCACCTAAACAAGCTGATCAGCAGGAATCAGTCTGCCTTCATCAGGGATAGAAACATTGTGGATAACGTGCTCTTGGCCCAAAAATTGGTGTTGGACTTGGACAGAGTTACTAGAGGAGGCAATCTAATTTTCAAATTAGATATCAAAAAAGCTTATGATACTATAAGCTGAAGTTTCATTGAACAGGTTTTGATTGCTAGAGGTTTCTCATCCTCCTTTGTCTCTCTTATCAGCACTTCATTGAACAGGTTTTGATTGCTAGAGGTTTCTCATCCTCCTTTGTCCATCTGATCAGCAGATGAAGGTTTTGATTGCTAGAGGTTTCTCATCCTCCTTTGTCCATCTGATCAGCAGATGGCTGTCAAACAATTTCCATTCAATTCTCATTAATGGATCCACTCATGGGTTTTTCAGTGTTCTAGAGGCATCATTGCTAAAGGTTTCTCATCCTCCTTTGTCTCTCTTATCAGCAGATGGCTGTCAAATAATTTCCATTCAATTCTCATCAATGCATCCACTCATGGGTTTTTTAGTGCTTCTAGAGGCATAAAACATGGTGACCCTCTTTCCCCTACCATCTTTATTCTAGATTTTAACTACTTATCAAGAATTTTGAATGAGTTGGCATCCAGGAAACCCCATTCTCTTTATAGTCACAAATCTTCCATATTAATCAATCATCTGGCCTTTGCTGATGACATCATAATCTTCACAAAAGCTTCCAAATGTGCTATCAAATTATTATTGCAGAATCTGGAAACCTTTCAGGATGTTTCTGGAATGAAATTCAATAAACAGAAGTGCCTCTCCATCTACAGTAAGCAGTGCATTACTGAGTTTATATCCTGGGTTGGTGATTTCACTGGTTTCAAAAACAGTCACCTTCCTGTGAAATATCTGGGGGTTGTTCTTATCAAAGGAAGAACTAAGAATATTCAATTTGATCACATAATTGACAAGGTAGCAGAGTAAATTTCATTCTTGCGAGAATTCCTTTTTATCCAATGAGGGTAGAAGTACACTTCTCAAAAGTGGTCTTTCTGCCTTGCCATCCTATTTATTGCAAATGAACATTCTTAAAAAATCCTCTCAGAGACTGTTAGAAGGTATCTTTAATAGATTCATATGGGCTGGTCATAAGAAGCAAAAACACTGGACCTCTTGGGCTAAGGTGTGTAAACTTGCTGAGGAGGGTGGATTAAGATTCAAGTCTTTCTCCCAAATTATGCACACCAATTTCT
>JXCR01139284.1:38382-57064 GCA_002079205.1 Phalaenopsis hybrid cultivar
ACCATCTGGAATAAATTCCTTACCCCATCCATGTCCTTCTTCATTTGGAGACTCTTCTCAAAAATGATCCCCACAGATGACATTCTGAAATTGAAGGGTTTGAGGGGTCCTTCTAGATGTACTTTCTGCCTGTCTCAAGAGGAAACACTTACCCATCTTTTCTTTGAGTGCAATTGGGTACAGGATGTTTGGNAATCACTCTAAATTTTTTCTAAATTCATGTGACATTTTAATTTATATAATTACATTAAGCCAAAATAGCCATCCAAGTTTTAAAATTAGGGTTAGAAGCAGAAAGTTGCTCTCTGACCTTGGATAAATCAGATAACATCTTCTCTATCATGAGGAAGAAACCCTAATAATTTCAAGCCATGATGAGAAACATTTAATCATATTTAATTAAATTACCATAGAGGCTATTTAATTAATTAAAAATGAAAGAATAAAAACCTATTTTCACCCTTCCAAGCTGTCCAACCCTGATTGGTCTCTAGCGCTCTATAGCCCTCCACCTAAGAACTATTTTGCTCATGAATTGAAGCCTTGAGCTCCACCCATTCTCTTCCTATTTAAGCTACCTTATTTATGGTCGAAATAAGAGTTAACCAATTTTCTTGAGGAAACTCTGCAACATTGTTCCCAAAGCTCCTCCAAGACTCCCTAAGTTAACTGCAACCATCTCCTGGCCATTTCCCCCACCGCTTGAGCTCAATTTTTGAGCTCTGAACAAGGAAAAATTTTGGCCATCCTCCAAAATCTCCAAACTTCAAATTGAACTTCTCCTGAGCTTCCCCACAGCAAGGGAAGAAGACTCCAACTAAAATCCCCATCTTCTAGGCTCTCTAAACCACTTATAGACCAAAGTCGCACCCCCATTTCATTGATCTTATACTTAGAGCTTACCCGAGAGGAAACCAACACATTCAAGAGGTTTATGGGACTCTACTAAAGCTTCCAAAAGCATTTGATTGAGGCCTACCCTCTCAGACAAAGGTATAGGCCATTAACCCTAAATTTGAGCTCAATTTCACCAATTGTGAAGTGAAGTTCAATTTAATAGCATTGTAATCATATGGATGTATTTGTATCTAGTAGATGAAGGTATAGGAAAAAACCCCATGTGATTTAGTTGAGTATAGAGCGAGATCTTAAGTGTAAAAGTTATACAACTTACTAGTTTTGTTAATTTTGGATGATGAGGGAGAGTCGTCCGATCACGTGTGTACTGGATGGACGGATTAGGTCAAGCCAGATGGACTCTTAGTGCATGAACAGCGTATTGACTTAGATGGCGGCTCCCAATCAGGAGCGAACACGTGCGCAGTTCGGAGAAGATGGGGATGTCGCGACGGATGAATTGGATAAATAGAAAAATAAGGATTTAATGATTTAAATAAATGTCAGGACTTTGAAAATCCATAACTTTTCACAGAAAAATTATAAAAATAAAATAAAATACCATCTTGCTTAGTGAAAATAGGAGACAAATGTTGACTAAAAGTGAAAATTAGTTTTTTATTCTTTCATTTTTAATTAATTAAATAGCCTCTATGGTAATTTAATTAAATATGATTAAATGTTTCTCATCATGGCTTGAAATTTTTAGGGTTTCTTCCTCATGATAGAGAAGATGTTATCTGATTTATCCAAGGTCAGAGAGCAACTTTCTGCTTCTAACCCTAATTTTAAAACTTGGATGGCTATTTTGGCTTAATGTAATTATATAAATTAAAATGTCACATGAAAATTTATGAAATAAATTTTAGTAGGTTTTAAGTGAGAGAAGCCTTGGAAAAATATCATGTTGGTTTGAATAGTCTTATACATTTCCATAGTTAATTAAATGCCTACATATTGTATTATTTTATTTAAATTAAATTTTAATAAAAAAATTAATGAAATTAATTCAACATTGTGTGCAAAAATCTTGTTGACTCACTGTAACAATTTGAAATTTCTTTTATTAAGATTGAACACTAAAGTTGATTTTATGATAAAGAATGTATTTTTGTACAAAAGTAATTATATTAAATTAAATACACTTCAGAAAATTATGAAATTTGGTTTTCTGAGTTCCTTGTAATCAGGGGCACTTAGGAAAAACAAAATTATTTTTGAGAAAATACTTCATTTTTTGAGCTATATTTTAAATTAAATATTCTTAAAAATAATTAAAATTTACAAAAAAAAATACTTCATACTATTCCTAATGATTTTCTAATCAGTTAGGACTCTACNTACTTGGGTTTGAGTTGGCCTAGAGTTTGGCTAAGGCCCAGTTGATGGTTCAAATTGGTCATAATAATTGAATAGTTTTGGATATCAATTGGATGGAAATTTTGAGGTTATGGAGTTCAATTTGGTGGGATTTGGTGACATGGCCAATTTTGGGCAAAATTGGGGGTTTTGGTCCAAGTTGATTTTGAGTAAAATTGAAGCTTGACCAAGGCCAATTGAATGTTCAATTTGATGTGGGGAAAAGTTTTAAAGAATTTATGATGTAAAATTGGGGCAATTTGATAGAATTGGGGGTTCGATTGATTTGGGGCTTTTTTATTTAAGTTGAAATTGGATTCAAACGCGGGTCAATTGTGCTTGGATTTGGTTTCAATCAAGCTTGGACAAGATGAATTTTTTTTTAGAATTAAAATTGGAAAAGATTGAGATCAAATTGGTGGACATTGGTGGTGAATTTGGGTACTTTGGCCTTCGAAGGAAATTTGGTACTTTTGGTCAAAATTTGTCAAATTGGTCAAATTAATATCAATGGAGTTGTTCAAATTGATTTTAGGGACTTTTGAAATGATTTTGAAGATTTAGAGACAATTTGGGTCACGAAGTGTATTTTGGTAATTCTGGGCAAATGAGGGGTATTTTAGTAATTTTGGAAATTTTGTGATGTTTTAGGCAATTTTGGTGGTTTCAAAATGTTTGAGTTGATTGTTGGACAAATTTGGGAATTTTTGGTGATTTTGGGAATTTTGATCATCTTTAGGGCTTCAAGGGTAGGTTTGGTAATTTGGGTAGATCTGGGGGCGAAAGGCTAAGTTGGGTATTTTGGCAAAATTGTGGTGTCAATCACCCTACTTGAGCCATGGGCGAATAAAATTCCCTATTTTGGGACCTCCATGTATTGGTCCTAGCTAAACCCTAGCTTAGGGCTAGTGGGGCTAGAGGACCATCTACATGAGTCCCCCAAAGGGTTAATGGATCAAAGTTAAATAGGTTTAGGTTTAGGGTAGTGAGTGGATGGGTAATGTGCAAGTGTGCGTGTGAGATCAACCGAGACCACACCACCAGAGGGCAACAGAAACAACTTTTGAACCCAAACGGCAGTTTTTGACATTTTTTGGCAGGATTTCTTTCTAGTAACTCCCAAATACTAAATTTTAACGAAATTTAAGAAGGGAAAATGAAGGGAAAGCCATCATTTTTTAAAGACTATGGCTTGCCACTCTAAAGAAATCGCTAGATATGGAATTTTCAACAGAATGAAGTTCATTAGTTACGAAGCACAAAAGTTATACAATTGCGTTATTATGAAGAAGAGACTAATAAAAGATCAAGGATTTGTGAATTGAGGATTCAACACTCCGAATACTCGAGTGGATGAGATTATTGCAATGAGGCACTCGGAAGTACTTTGCTATATGAATGTCGCTATAGTAGTTTTTGTGGTGAAAGAGTTTTACGCTAATCTTCATGGAATTAACCAAGGAGTCGTTTATTATAAAGGCAGGTGGATACAATTTACTCCTTTGAGGATAAATGACATGTTTATGATTGAAAGTGCTTCTATTTTTCACTATGTAAATTTTGTCCCTACGAGAGACAATATGGATGAACTTCATCGATACCTTAAAGATGAAGATAAAAATTGGGAGACCAGAGATAACAGACATGTATGTATTTCTTCATCATTATTGAATCCTGCGTTAAAGGCGTGACATTTCTTTATTGCCTCAAAACTACTTCCTAATATGAAAACCAGTAAAGTGATGAAGGAAATTTTGAATTAGTGTATTCAAACTGATAGACCTATGATGTTGGTGCTTTAATAGTAAAGTCATTTTCGGGTTTAATCATCAATGGATTGGCTTCTGGACTAGGACATCCATCTACTATATTTCTGTTGTGTGGTCCGTCGCAAGTGCCTTATGAAAGTTATAAAAAAGTGCTTCTCCCTTCGAAGCCTATGAACCCAGAAGTTTATTGCAACTGCACATGAATTGGGGATGAGAACGATATGAATATATTGATGGATCAAGCATCTAATAATTCATCGCCTATTCAGCCATACGTTAGTTCAAAGGCACTTTTGAAAAGGATTAAGATGTTGAAAAAAGAGTTATAGAATCGTATGCATTCAATTAAAAATATTTCTGAATGCTTAACAATCTAGAATGGAGGATGAAGGAACACTTCAAACACACTGGATGTATTGAAGAAGGTTTGGTTCACATGTTTAAGAAAAATGCTTAGGTTGAAGAAGATTCGATGGACGAATTTCCTCACCGACCATTTTACAACTTTTACGTGCACTACCAATCCATGGGAAAAAATTTAGAAGATGAAAGTGAAGAAGATGTATGAACTCATTTTAGTACAGATTTCAAAGTTAATATTTCTTTTATTTGCTATGTTATGTACTGGATTTGATTTACTTTTTTTGCGGAACCTTATATGTATTGCTTGTTAAATGTTTGACATTTAGACTTCAATGTTTGTTTGTTGGTTTGATTTTAATGTTGAATTAAGTGTGTTGGCTTGAAAATGTTAGTTTGTAATCATTCAGATTTTATATATAAATGTGAGTTTTATGTTTCTTATGAAATTATGTGTTAGAAAATTGTTTAATTATGAGTATAAGTGTTTAATTATGTTAATTAGAGGTTGAAATGGTGTGATACTCAACATATTTTCAAAAGAAAACTTAAATCTAAAATTTTTGGTGTTAATGCCAGAAGTGCCAGATCGGCTCCATTTTATAGAGAAACGAGGCCAGAAGTGCCAGATTGGCGCCTGAGGCGCCAGTTTCCCGAAAAACCCAAAATCATTTAAAATAATGAAAAACCCATGTAAAATGTCATTTTTGCTGCTTGGGTCATCTCCTACCTCTAACCCAAGGCCAAAACTCAACCTAGGGCTTCACATTTAGTGGATTTGAGGAGATTTCAAATCCTAAAAGCCTTGCATTTCATCTTCCTTAGTAATAGCTTCACTTTAACTATGAATTTTTTATTTTCACCATGGATTTACCCTGCACTTTGGAAATCCAAAAATTTGAGAGTTTTTTGAAGAAGTTTAAAGAAACCCATGGTGACAAGCTTCTTACAAAATATTTCTACTTTTAGAGTTTAATTTATGATATTGTGAATTTATTTAGCTCTTACTTGAATTTATATATAATTTCTTATGGCTCCAAGAGTAAAGAAAGGAAAGCCTACGATATATTTCAATGCAAGGAGATTTGTTAATTATAAGGCCCAACATAACTATAATACTAAAATGGGCTCGAGAAAGTTGTTTCAAGAGCGAGCATTTTCAAATCTGGGAGGAGAGATTGAATGATAATTATTTCTTGATAGTGGAAAACTTTTTGCTACTTCACCACAGTAGCCAATGCTCCTGTGATTCGAGATTTCTATGTAAATCTTCGGGTGATAACGGACAATGATATTTATGTTTGAGGTAAGCATGTTGAATTTTCTCAAAGAAGAATCAATGAACTTTATGGACTGAGAAATGCATCTCATTGTGAGCATACTGCATTTGTGATGGCTGATTCATTACTTGATGAAGTGACTGCCTATCTAACAGATGGAAGAGGAGAATGGAAAATTCAAAATAATGACAAAGTCAATTTCTTCACTTCCATCTTAGATGTTCAATCAAAGGCATGACATTACTTCATCTCTGTAAAGTTTCCTCCAACTAATCACCTGAGTGAAGTAACTAAGGAGAGAACATTGTTGAATTTCTGCATTTAACTAATGAAAGCAATAGATATTGGTGTTCTCATTGTGCATAATTCTCAAATCATTGCTAGAAGTGGAACAGGTAGTGTTTTGGGATATCCTGGATGATTTTGACTTTATGTGAACAATCAGGAGTAGAATTTAGTAGAAATGAAGAAATGTTGTAACCACTAAAACCCATTGGAAAACTCATTGTGCATAAATTTAAAATATTTTGTAGATTTGGGAGTGGAAATAGTGATAAACCCTCCACATTAGTTACAGGACCATCTACTTTTGGTGTTGTTTCACATGAAAATATTATGGAGCAGTTAATGATCCAACAATAAGATTTTATTGCAATATAAAATAAAATAGGTAGTATCGAAGCCAAAAATCTTACAATGATGAATATAAGAAAAAAAGAGTCCAACACGATATTGTTTACGAAGAAGCGATGATTGGATTCTTGAGGGGTGATCATACAGTAGAGCTTCCTACATGCCCCAGCTTCACTCCTTATGTGCATGAAGAAGAAGAAGAAGAAGAAGAAGAAGAAAAAGAAGAGGACAAAGAGGAAGAAGAGAAAAAAATTATTTAAGTTTTGTTTGTTTTTATGTGTTGTTATATGTTTTGTTTTATTGTTGATGGTATGCGTGGAACATTTATGTGTTTAATTTATGAATCTATTGAGCTGGTATATGTTGTAGTAAATTGTAGACTTCTATTTTTCAGTATTACTAGTTGTTTTAGTTTATTATTTATGCCTTTAATTTATCTTTGTTTAGCAAATCTTTTGATATATTATGTCTCATTTAATGCTTTGAAGCCTGTACTTTTTAAGTTAGCACATGCAGAATATCAAGAGCCAAGTTTCATATTTAGAATCCTCTATAGGTTAGCTTTATTTTTATGCTTTTACTGTTTTATTTCACTTGCAGTTTTTTTGTACTACAAGCTTTACTTATTATTTAAAAACTTAATATAGAAGAAAAAATTTTTTTTGAAAGAAGTGAACTAAATTTTATTTATCATCAATTAATTATACTTTTAAAAATTATTTTAACATGATTGTGGATATTAGAGTTTAACTTTAAAATGACTATTTTTGTTTGTAAATATTATGGTAAATTTAGAAAATATCTTTAATAATGAAGGTCAATTCTAGAGTTAAAATATTTAGTATGAAAGAGTAAGGCTATGTTTTTCTATTGAAAATGAAGGAAATTGTTTTTTTGAAGTATTAAGAAACTTAGAGTTTCATGTAGGAAGAAAAGAATGAGATTTTATGAAAAATCTTCAACATAGGATGAATTTATAAAGTGAAGGAAGGTAAGAAGTTTTGACTTTAAGAAGAGGGTGAAGTTCAAAATTATTAAAGGCTATCCACATATAGTAATCCTGACATAAAAAATAAAAGAAAACAAAATGACTGAAAAGGATCCTAAAACAGAAAAAAAAAGAAAAGAAAAAAAGAGAAAAAAAAAAGAAAAAAGAAAAAGAGAAATATGTGACGAGATGATTGAGGAGACGCCTAATCAAAACTTGGCTTCACTTGAGTCAACTTGAGGAAAAGGCTTTATTACATTTTCTAAACTTTTATCTGAGTATTAGCCTATTTATTAATAAAGTTTTTATGAATTTCTTCTTTATATGGATATTATAAGTATTTTTTATATGACAAATTACAATTCTTCTTAAAATAAATGGAGATTTAGAACTCTTAGACTTGATTACTAGCTGCCTTATACTTTTTGTTTTAACCTAAGTTATTAAAAGATTTTATTAATTTATAATATTATATTTATTAAAACAAATTATAGAAGTCTATAAGCTAATCTTTGTCATAAGTTATTTTTTTATGTAATAAAATGGTCACTTGAGAACAAGTAATATTTAAGTTTGAGGAATTTTGATACGCTAAATAATGTATTATTTTATGCATACATATTATGCTTATTTTGGTGATATTGCACATTAATGTATTATTTGAGACGCCAAAATTAAACCTCCATAAGTTGGCTAAGTCTCGTTGTCCATTGGAGTCTTTCTTCCCTCCACCTCAGCAAGCTTTAACACCCGATTTCCAGCCCTGAGCTCCACTAGGCAGCCATGGCTTTAAATAGAGCTCTCCATGGTTAAAGTTGAGAGTGCTTGAAACCTTGGGGAAACTCTGCCAAAATCTAACCAGAGCCTCTCCAAAACTTTTTAAGTTCAATCGTTCTACTCTCATCCACTCAAAGACACTCCATAGAGCCAATTTTTTCACAAAAATTTGCCCCAAAATTAGGACAGATTTCTCCAGAGCTCTACAGTGAACCAAAATCTAATTAATTGTGCACACACCATCCTCTGAGTAAGGGGAGTTGATTCCCCACAAAAGCCCCATCACAAAGAGCCTCTAGCATATCCCTAGACCAACAACTGAAATCAGCCTTGGTTGAAATCATATCTAGGTAATTCATCACAGCCCAAGAGTTCATCTGGTAGGTCGATGGACTCATTCAATGCTACTACAACCATCTGATTGAGGCCTCCCCTCTCAGATAAAGGTATTTAACACTCTCCTTAAACTAAGCTTAAACTGATTCTTCATGCTTTTAAACTATATTTCATAGCATTTTAACCATATGGATGCGTTCGTCTTGAGTAGATGAAGGTGTAGGAACAAACCCCATGTGATTTTGTTGAGTATAGAGAGAGTTCTTAAGGTTTGAAGTTTAATGGCTTACGAATTAAGTTAATTGGGGACGATGAACTGATGTCGTCGGTTTACACATTTATGAAATAGATGGACGTGAAGGAGTCAGATGTGAAGATGGAGCGGTACAGCTGGAGGATGAGGCGAGCTTGACTCGTACGAGGATCCAGTCAGTGTCGTGAAGTTTAAATAGAAAAATAGGCCTTCTTTTGAATTATTTAAATACTAAAACTTTGAAAAACCATATCATTTCATAAAAAAATCATAAAATTAAATTAAAAATACCCTCTTGCTCAATGAAGAGAGGAGAATAATGTGAACCCAAAATAAAAATTGTTTATTGACTCTTTGATTTGTAATTTCTTAAATAATCTCTCTAGTATTTCAATTCATTATGGCTAAGCATTGCACACCATAACTTGAAACTTTTAGGGTTTATTTCTCATGATAGATGCTATGTTCTCTGATGTTTCCAAAGTTAGAGGATATATGTGTGCTTCTAACTCTAATTTTCAAACTAAGATGGATATTTTGGCTAAATTAACTACACAAATTATAATACCACTTAGAAAATTATGGGATAAATTTTAGTAGGTTTCCTGTAGTCAGAGAAACTTAGGAAAAATACTATGATAGTTTGAATAATTTTATACATTTCTATATTTAATTAAGTATTTATATCTTGTATTAATTTTTGTAAATTAAATATTAATAAAAAAATTAACAAAATCAATCCTGCATAGTGCATAAAAATCATTTTAACCCACTGTGAAAATTTGGTAATTATTTGATTAAGTTTAAGCAATAAAGTTGATTTTTTAAGAAACATTGTATTTTTGTACATAAATAATTATATTAAATTAAATACATTTAGGAAAATTATGAAAAGTATTTTTTTTAGTTCCTTGTGATTAGGAGCACTTGGGAAAAATAAAAGTTATATTTGATAAAATACTTGATTTTTGAGCTGCATTTTAAATTAAAAATAATTAAAAATAAATAAAAATTCCAAAAATACAAAAATATTACAAAATGTGCCTAACTAGTTCCTAATCACTTAAGATTCCTAAAAATATTTTTTCTAATTTTCGAAGTTAAAAAAAAATTAAAGGCTTGAATGTATTTTCCTTATTTTCTCATTAAAAGTAATTATAAAAAGTAAATTAAAAATCATAAAAATATAAAAAACTATTTCTCTGAGTTCTTTGAGCTTAAAGAGGTTTGATAAAAATATAAAAATATTTTTTTGTAATTAAATTATATTTTTAAATAATTAAAACATTCTTCCGAAGTTAATAAATAATTTAATAT
Organism: Phalaenopsis hybrid cultivar; assembly: GCA_002079205.1. Taxonomy (NCBI): domain Eukaryota; kingdom Viridiplantae; phylum Streptophyta; class Magnoliopsida; order Asparagales; family Orchidaceae; genus Phalaenopsis; species Phalaenopsis hybrid cultivar. The sequence goes on from JXCR01139284.1 coordinate 48,352, forward strand.
AAATTAAAATTTGATTTGGAAAATCATGTTATTTTGCCTAAGTGTTTTCTCTTACCTAAGGGAAAGTCTAATAATTTTATTTTAATTAATTGAATAAATCAATATTAAAGATCCTATTTTCTTAGGTTTAAATAATTATTTAAGTTAAATAAAAAATTTGAAAAGAAGAAACATTTTCTCATCTGATGTTTTCATTGCCCCATGGGCAGGGTACTCTAAAATCTTTAAAGGCCCCAAAGGCAAAGCGGTAATTTAAGATTTTGATGCCTTAATTAAAATTTAGGATTAACCAATCAGTAGAATGGGTAATTTTGATCCTAATGAATATGTTTGGATGATTGAAACATAATGGGTAAAAGGTAGAAACTAACCTACCACCTTTCCATAATAAGAATAAAATTAAAATTTGTTAAATTTATAAGACATGGAAGTTAATAAAAATTAGATGATTCTCAAGTGACTGGCTTAAGTTAGGGAGATGATATGTAACTTATTTTAAGTCCATAATTAAAGATGGTATGATTTTTTAATCAAAATCCATATCACGTAACTTAAAATTCTAACATTTGCTAATCTTTTTCTAATTAAGATTGTTAAGGGCTTGGTAGTGATCTAGCCTTGATATTTGAAGTTATTTAATGGGATTTAGAAGGATAACATGATTGATGATAAACACTTCTAAGCACTACAAGCCTAACCTTAGTGGTAGTTATAAAATCTGTAATAACCTAAACTTGCCTTAGGGGCATTCACCCATATAACATTTAAGTAAAATATCAAATGATTATTTGAGTACCCTATCCTCAGGATGATTAAAATATCAAGTTTTAGCGAGTAGTAGGGTAATTTTAATTTGAACTTGGATGATTAATAGAAAAATATGATATGTTCAAAATGAACTCAGGTGTTTCAAGAATCCTCAAACACTTTGAAATCTCTTAGGCATTTTGAAGAAGAAATTGAACTTGTTGTACTTTATTCTAAAATCATCCACTAAGATCATTCGAGACTCAATAAGTCATAAGTTTGCGGTCTATTAAATACACATTCATCTACTCTTGCAATTTAAATTTATTGCAAAATTATATACATGTTGCAAAACTTAACATTTTAGGTGGAGGAACAGGAAGAATCGACCAGTACGCTTTTAAGTTGTTGCACTGCAATTAACTTTTATTTACATTTCTTTGTCTCTTGTTTCCTGCTGCTAGACTTGCATTTTAAACAACAAAGTCACCTTGCATGTCAAAACTGAAATTTTAGGATAGCCCTAAAATTGAAACTAAAACTAAAATTAAGAAATCAAAACAAGATAAAATTCACTATCACAACAGTCAAAATATAAGACAACGTAAAATTTAGTCACAAACAAAACAATAAAAAAAATTGCAACTAAATTAAAACATCTCTATCGGATGATCGGGAATCCCTAAGAGGAGGACACCTACGGTTGCTAATGAGATTTCCCATAATTTAAATGAAAGTGTGGAACTCGTTGAGTTGAGTTTCATAAATTCATTTGGACTAAGTGAATTTGAAGAAAATAGTTATTTCATAATGAGGGAACTGTGGGATCTTAACCAGTGTCACTCTAAATAACTTTAACTCCCACTATGATTGAACTTTAACCTATCATTTAAACCTTTAGACCTTTGAGTTTAGGACTACCATTTCGCCAAGGAGCCTAGAGCTTGCTTTGTGGGCAACCTTATGCGACAACATTCTTCAACATCATGAGGATCTACAACAACGTAAGGATCTACAATAACACATCCTTAGAAGTAAACAAAAAGTCATAGGATTTTGAGGTTGTCCGCCTTGTACGACATAAATCCTGAACTTTTTTTTGGGCCTTTGTATGGTTCTGCTATACAATTTATACCCTAAACTTTTTAAGGATTCTGAGGTTGTCGTTTATCACGACCTAAATCCTCACATCTCTCAGGCTTTTTCTGTGACACTCTCGCACAAATGTAAGCCTTAATTAATAAAATTGGTAGGATGACACACATAATTTCTTCTTAAATTTGAAGCCAAACCATAGGATAGTTTGGGAAGGACCGAGGTTCTCCTCAAGATCCATGATATCCCATAGTTTTTCTTCCTTTGGATTCAAAAATAAATGTTCCAAATTTGAGCCATTCCCATTTCACACCTTTTTCTCCAATCTTTTAAAAAGTCCTACCCTTTAAAATACTTGAAGACTATATCCCCTAATTTTTATCGAGAGTTTTCTTAGGTGACTTTGGTTATCTAAGATGTAATTAACTATAATGGGTTGTCTTTATGGGAAACTTTCAAGAACCCAACTTAAAATAAACCCTATTTAATTTTTTGTATTAAATAGGGGAACTTGTCAGTCAACATAAAAAAAGGTTCTTTTGCTTACTTAAATGAATGTAATAAATTCTTTAGTTTATTTAATCAAGTCTTACCAGAAAGTAGTGTGTCTATCCTTCAGGATAGATGTGATGCTTGTGGTATTAAGATCGTTTATTTAAACCACTAAGGATATCATATCAGTCCGGTCTTTTATTTTCCAATTTTAAAATACTACATTTTTCCCAAATTATATATTAAAATTTAATTAAATTAAATGTCGGGATATCCATTCCAGCGGCTGACAATTTCTAAATTGGCGACCGATAGTATACTTGCGTAGTATCCCAAAATTTAAATTTAATGGTGCACTCTTATTTGCTTCGGAGTCAAGTTATTGGCATTGTTGCAAATGAAGAGATATAAATCAGGAAATTGAGAATATAACCACACATACTTCATAATATTATCATAAAAGTTTTCCTAGAAATAACATTAATCTTGCATTATATAGCAAAACTTGTTGTCCTGGCTCAAATTTTTTAAGAAGAGTCTTAAGATCATGCAACATATTCATATTTTCTTTATAAATTTTAGCACTCTTATAAGATTCATTCCTTATCTATTCCAACTCATTTAATTGTAACAGTCTTTTCTCACCAGCATCCTTTAAATTGTAGTCAATTTCCTTAATAACCCAATATGTTTTATGCTCAAATTCAATTGGTAAATGACAAGCTTTCCCAAATATCAGCTTATATCGGGACATTTCTACAGGAGTTCACAAAGCATAGTCAAGTTTGACTGTCCAATCCATTTTTTTTTTGTATTCACAGATTTTTCCAAAACTATTTCAATTTCATGATTGGATAATTCAGCCAAACCACTTGTCTGAGGATGATAAGCAGTAGCAATTCAATGGTTGATATGATATTTTATTAATAATTTCTCCATTATTGCATTTCTAGAATGAATTTCCTCGTCAGTTATGATCACTCTCGACATCCTAAATCTATCAAATATATTCTTTTTTAAAAACTTTGCAACACTTGGAGCATCACATCGTGGTAAACCAACAAATTCTATCCATTTTGATACAAAATCAATGCTAACATAATATATAAATTTTTGAAAGATGGCATGAATGGTCCTATATAATCCTAAAAAATCTAATATCTCAACTTCTAACAAATGATTGAGGGGCATCTCAATTTTACATACACATTGACAATGATCACAAGTTTTGATATAAGCGTTAACATCTTTAAAGATTGTTGGCCATAAAAATCCAAATTTAAAATTTGAATTATTACATTTTCGGATAATTTCATAAGTTTCTTCTAATGGTACACATTTTTGAATAATTAGATCCTTTCATTATTTATATAAAACTGTGTCATCCCAGAAATAAGTCTTAGCTTCAGATAAAATTTTTCTTTTTTGTCTGTATGACAGATCATATGGTGTAATATCACTAACAATAAAGTTCACAATATCAAAATACCATGGAACACGCCACTCATTAATATTAAAAAATTCTTCATCTAGAAAATGTTCATTAATTTCTTTTTAAAACAGAGTGATTTATCTAATTCAAGCCTGGATAGATGATCAACAATTTGATTCTCAGCTCCCTTCTTATCTACTATTTCAAAGTAAAATTCTTGCATTAGAAGAATCCATCGTATCAGTCTTGTTTTTGCATCCTTGTTTTTCATTAAATATTTAATAGTAGAATGATCTGTATAAAAAACACATTTTTTTTTCAAATTAAGTATGATCTAAATTTATCAAAAGCATAAACTATTGCCAATAACACTTTCTTAATTCTGGTATAATTAATTTAAGCTTCATTAAGAGTTCTAGTACTATAATTAATTACTTTGTTCTAAAACAGCTCCAATAGCATAATCACTTGCATAACACTTTAACTCAAAAGGTTTTTCCTAATCTGGTGAAATAATAATTGGTGCAGTGACCAATGTTTCTTTTAATATCTCAAAAGTTTTTTGTGCACACCTTATCAAAATAAAAAAAATATATATCTTTTTCAAGAAAATGGCATAGAGGCTTAGAAACTTTTAAAAAGTGTTTAATATATCGCCTATAATCCAACATGTCCTAAAAAACTCATAATTTCCCTCACATGTGTTGGTTGAGGTAAATTAGTAATCACTTGAATTTTTATAGAATCTATTTTTATACCATTTTTTGATTTATGATGTCCTAAAAAAATTCCTCCTACTACAATAAATTGACATGTTTTCCAATTAACGACTAAATTTGTTTCTTCACAGCATTTTAGAACTCTTCATAAATTTTCTAAACAAGATTCAAATTAAGTTCCAAGTACTAAAAAATCCTCCATAAGAACTTTATTTCTTTTGTCAATTAAATCACAGAAAATAGCCATCATACATCTTCAAAATGTAGCAGGGGCATTACATAAAGCAAATGGCATTCTTCTAAAAGCAAATGTATCATAAGAACTTGGAAATGTTGTTTTCTCTTGATCCTCCGGGGCAATTTATATTTGGTGATAATTAGTATATCCTTCTAGAAGACAAAAGTATTTATGATCAACTAGTTTATCTAACATTTGATCTGAAAAGGGTAGTGGAAAATAATCTTTTCTAGTGACAAGATTTAATTTTCTATAATCAATGCATATTCTCCACCCTGTGACTTATCTTGTTGATAGTAACTTGATATGCTCATTCATAGTCACCGTCACTACTCCTTTCTTAGGAACATAATAAATTGGACTAACTCATGCACTATCTAAAATATGGTAGATAATTCTAGCATCTAACCACTTTAAAATTTCTTTCTTAATAATTTCTTTCATAACATAATTCAATCTCTTTTGAGGATGAGCCTTGGGTTTGCATTTCTCTTCCATACGACTTCTTTGTGTACAAATTGAAGAACTGATTCCTTTAATATATGCAATTGTCCATCTAAAGGATTTTTTATAATTCTTCAAAGTTTTAATTAAAATATGATCTTCTTCTAAATTTAGATTTGAGGAAATTATAACCTGTAATGTTGAGGAAACAACTAAAAAGTTATATTTTAAATGTTTAAGAAGTAATTTCAATTTAAGTTTAGGAAGTTTTTCGATTGATGGACAAAAAGATTTATCTTTTTCTGTCATGTCTAAAACTTCAAAACTTTCTCAAACATAATTTGAATCTTCCTTCTAAAAATCTTCAAATTGCTCTAATTCCTCTTCTTGCTCATGTTCCAACTCTTTCTTTTAAATTTTTTCTTCATAAGTTATTTTGAAATGGCATTCACTCAAGTATGTTATTACATCCATTCTATAACATTCATCATTTTTACCTTTTGTGCAATATTTCATTGATTTAGAAATATTAAAAGTAACAGTTGATCATTCACACGCATAGTTAATTTCCCTTTCTACACTTCTATCATTGCTCTACCTGTAGCTAGGAAAGTTCTCCACAAAATGATAGGTATCTCCTTTTCTTCCTCCATATCTAGCACAATGAAATTATCAGAAAAGACAAATCACACTTTCTCTTAAACATCTTTTATAACTCCTTTAGGATAGCCTCGAATTGATTTTTAGCCTCAAATTGATTTAATTATTATGGAGAAGTTTGTTTAATTATTATGTGTTTTGTACTTAAATGCACTATTAGGGAGTTATAAGAAGTAAAACTAGTCATTTAAATGCTATGAGACCATTTAGGGGTGGTTTATTTAAGCTAATAGTGCATTTTACTTAAAATTAGAAATTTCAAAAATTGTGCACTAGCACCTAAGTGCCACATCTCGCGCTTAAGCGCCACTTACCCGCACTTAAGCGTCGGTTCACTAAAACTGGTTTGCAAATAGTTAAAAGTAAATTTTTGGTCCAAAAATGCCATTTTTAAAGCCTCCTATCATCTTCCCCAACTCAAGTTTGCGATTTTGAGGGCTAGGGCAAGTGAAATTTGGAGATTTCTTTCTGGAATCAAGTGAGATTTGCTAGATCCAAGTTTCTTGAGGTAAGACTTTTACTTCTATGCAAAAATTTTGGATTTTCACCATATATTTTAAGCACATTTAGAAGATTTTGAAAATTTACTATTCATGGTGAAAGTGAAGAAAAATCTATGGAAATTTCTTGGGAAGTTTAGTTAGTGCTTTTGGAAGTTTAGTTTAGTGATTTAAACTTGATTTTTAAAGTTATTTTTGGACTTTATCAAATTTGTAGAATGACACCAAGAATGAAAAGGAGCAAAAAAAAAGAGCCCATTTGATTTAAGCTAATTTGTCTGTTCAAAAGCTCAGGATCGAAATAGTGACGGTCTACAGACAAGAGTTATGTTTTAACAGTCCAAGTGGAGAAGTGGAAGACCTGATAGTATGTCAACAGTGGGAACAGTTCTTTTGTTTCTTTGTTGTTGCTATAATTTCTATTGTAAGGGAGTTTTATGCAAATCTCCCAGAGGCTGAGGACGATCAAGTTATGGTTCGAGGGAAGTTAGTACCTTTTACTCCATTGGTAATTAACTTTTTCTACCATTTACCACCAGAGAATTTATGTTTTTATGCAAATTATAGTCCTATAGAAGCAGAGTTAGATGAGATTATTTCTTACTTAACTATCGAGAGAGGACTTTGGAAGTTTATCAATGAGAGGAGAGTAAATTTCCCAACCTTAAAGTTATATGCACCTTCAAAGGCCTGGCACTATTTCATTTATACTTGTTTGCTTTCGACCAATCGACGTTGAATTATTGTATTCTGGAGGGAAAGCCCATCAACATAGGGGATTTGATTTATCACACTATCATTTTTTCAGCTACTGCTGCTACTACTACATGTATGGGATTTGCTTCCTTGATATTTTCTTTATGCGAGCAGGCTGGAGTAAAGTATGATAGTTGGGAGGAAATTTTGTTAGCTCTAAAGCCCATTACAAAAGTGAATGTGAAGACTTATTAGGAGCAATCGATTTTTGGCTGGAGAGGAGGATTTTCCAGAAGCTGTGGATTAGAGACGTCTGCTGCATCGACCTCTGCTGCATCTTCGTCAAGACCATTTGCTTCACGTGTTTCTACATCTATAGGTGATTCTACTAAGACTCAAGATGAGTTATTGCAAAAGATGATGGATAATATCAGTTTTACTGCTGATAAGGTACAAAATTTAGAGCATTTTGCAGATCATACTAATAGTTATAATAGAAGGAAGAGTGATTATGAAGAGAAATTCCACTCATCTTTGGAGAGTCTGATTAGAGGTGACCCAGGAGTGCAATTTCCTCCATATCTTCAATATCTTAATTATGAGCCTGCAGAAAAATGGTACAATGGTGATTCTGAGGATGAAGAGTAGAGCTAAGAGATTCATTTTATGATTGTAATATGATATGAACTATGTGGTCTGAGCTTGCTACATTTGCATCTGTGTGTTGTTTTGGACTATGTTGTGTTTTGGACTTTCATGTTTTATTATTATTATAACGTTTATGGTAATTAATATTTTATTTTTAAATTTTAGGGTAGTAACTGTTGTTTTGTGTTTAGTACTGTGATTAGTTAGTTTAGAACTTAACTTCATTTCTTATCTATTATAAAGTAGAAAATCTTGCTAGTTTAGATTTTAAACTTGAAATTAAAAAACTAGTACCCTTTATTTTTCTTTTATCATGTTTGGAAGTTTGTCTTTATGTTAAGATTGTGATGTCAGTAATGTGTATCATTGCTTTTATGCTTATACCCACTGTTTAGATGTCTATTTGAATCTCTATATGTTAAACTAAAATAAAATGTTAGAAAATTTGATCAAAATTAATTTAGCTCCTCTCTTTAGTTTTATACATGTATAATTAGGATGTAAAAATTCTTATTAGCATGTTATTTCAATTTTCATTTCATGCCTATATAATTATCTCATGCTAAGCTATTTAATCTGTTAAAAATTTAAATTTGGGGGAATGAAACATGTTTTCAAAACTGGAATTTTATTTGTTATCAAATGTACTACAAGTTAATTTGATTTTAAAAGAAAAAAATTGATTATGTATATGAAGTTATTTCTGGGAAGTAAAATTTGATTTTAGAAATGAGTAAGAAAATTCAATTAAAATTTGAAGTAATGAAGAAAAATTTTAAGTTAAAAATTTTTAGTATAGAAAATGATTAATATAAGTGACTATCTTTAGTAAAAAAAATTGTATTTTTAAAAAAATTTAGATAATTTAGACTTTTATTTTTAATACTTAAATTTCTTTTATTAAAATGATTTTCATAAATATTAATATATTTATAAGTAAAAGTTTTATATCAAGACTTTACTTTAAAAAATGAGAAGTAGAATTCAAAATCATTAAAGGCCTATCCAGATATAGTAATCATTGCCTGAAAAAGAAAAAGAA
>JXCR01139284.1:57383-140370 GCA_002079205.1 Phalaenopsis hybrid cultivar
AAAATTGGTTCTACATTTGATCTTTTTAAAGTATAAGACTTGATAAAATATTAAGCCTATAAATATAATATAGTAAGTAAAATTATTTTTAATAAAAAGTTTTAAGTAGAGAAAATAAAAGAACTAAAATCTAAATTTAGAGAACTTACAATATTTCTGAATTTGATAGGAACTCATATTTTCATAGTTCTTAACATTACAAATTTTCAAGCTTTAAGTTGGTCTCATTTACTAATTATTTTTTTTAAATTGGACTACTATATTTCTAAATTTAAATTTTAGTAACCCTACAGAAACTCATATACATATTATACATATTTGGTTTTTAAATATTGAAGTCTCACTTGAGGACAAGTAACATTTCAAGTTTGGGGGATTTTGATATACCTAAAATATAAAGTATTTTTAGACTTTTTTTATACCTACTTTTCAGATATTGCGCTTTAATGGAATGTATTTTTGTGTTTTTCTTGCAGATACAAGTAAAAATGTAAATAATATTTAAAGTAGTGAAAAAGTATCAATTTTTGAGAAAAAAAGTGAAAAATTGTGCAAAAGAGTTTTAGAGCCTAAGCGCCAGATCCGACGCTTACGCACCGGTTAAGCAGAGAAGGCTGTCTCTAAGCGTCGAGCCCCACGCTTAAGCGCTAGTGGCAGTTACTAGACGAGTAAAATCAATTTTCATAAATTTCAAAGAGGTTTTTGAGGCACCTTGTCGGTGATATTTTTGGTTGGAGAGTTGCCCGTAAGAAGCTGTCGGTCACCGGAATCAAAATCCCGTCGCCCGCTTCAAANATCACAAACTGATCAAATTTAAAAAGTTTAAGGCTGTGTTGGAGATTGGTTCTTTTCCCAAGACTTAAACTTCCAAAGTTGTGACAATCTGCTGGACCCTCCCAAAGTTTGGCTGGACCAAAATTAACATTGATGGCAGTCATAAATCCCAGTCTGCAGGCATTGGTGGGGTTTTTAGGAACCACGAGGGGAAATACATCTTATACTTCCAATCTCCAATCAAGGTTGTTGACTCACTTGAGGCAGAATGTCAAGCAGTTTTCTGGGCCCACAACTTAGCCAGATCTTGCTTGCTTGATTAGTTATGGGTTGAATCTGACTCCTTGAAACTTATTAACATCTTCCATGGGATTTCAGAAACCCCATGGAACTTAATCTGTTGAAAGTCTGGTATTCCTCAATTGCTTAAATTTTGCTCTATAAAGTTCTCTCATATTCACAGAGAAGGAAATAGACCATCCAACTGGCTNTGAAAGACTTATGTACTAACTTATATGGAAATTTAAGAGTCATTTGGATTTAAATTGAAATGGTTAAAAAATCTGAACTGCCGCCTGAGGCGCCATTTTCTGAAGAGCTGGCTCCAGAAGTGCCGCTGCAACAGAAACAACTTTTGATGACTCAGACGGTAGTTTTTGACATTTTTTGGCAGGATTTCTTTCTAGTAACACCCAAAAACTAAATCCTAACGAAATTTAAGAAGGGAAAATGAAGGGAAAGCCATCATTTTTTAAAGACTATGGCTTGCCACTCTAAAGAAATCGCTAGATATGCAATTTTCAACAGATTGAAGTTCATTTGTTACGAAGCACAAAAGTTATACAATTGAGTTATTATGAAGAAGAGACTAATCAAAGATCGAGTATTTTTGAATTGAGGATTCAACACTCCGAATACTCGAGTGGATGAGATTATTGCACAGAGGCGCTGGGAAGTACTTTGCTATATGACTGCCGCTATAGTAGTTTTTGTGGTGAAAGAGTTTTACGCTAATCTTCATGGAATTAACCAAGGAGTCGTCTATTATAAAGGCAGGTGGATACAATTTAATCCTTTGAGGATAAACAACATGTTAATGATTGAATGTATTTCTATTTTTCGCTATGTAAATTTTGTCCCTACGAGAGACAATATGCATGAACTTCATCGATACCTTAAAGATGAAGATAAAAACTGGGAGACCAAAGATAACAGACATGTATGTATTTCTTCATCATTATTAAATCCTGCATTAAAGGCGTGACATTTCTTTATTGCCTCAAAACTACTTCCTAATATGAAAAGCAGTAAAGTGATGAAGGAAATTTTGAATTAGTGTATTAAAACTGAAAGACCTATGATGTTGGTGCTTTAATAGTAAAGTCAGTTTTGGGTTTAATCATCAATGGATTGGCTTCTGGACTGGGACATCCATTTACTATATTTCTGTTGTGTAGTCCGTCGCAAGTGCCTTATGAAAGTTATGAAAAAGTGCTTCCCCCTTCGAAGCCTATGAACCCAGAAGTTTATTGCAACTGCACATGAATTGGGGATGAGAACAATATGAATATATTGATGGATCAAGCATCTAATAATTCATCGCCTATTCAGCCATACATTAGTTCAAATGCACTTTTGAAAAGGATTAAGATGTTGGAAAAAGAGTTATAGAAGTGTATGCATTCAATTAAAAATATTTCTGAATGCTTAACAATCTAGAATGGAGGATGAAGGAACACTTCAAACACACTGGATGTATTGAAGAAGGTTTGGTTCACATGTTTAAGAAAAATGCTTAGGTTGAAGAAGATTCGATGGATGAATTTCCTCACCGACCATTTTACAACTTTTACGTGCACCACCAATCCATGGGAAAAATTTTAGAAGATGAAAGTGAAGAAGATGTTTGAACTCATTTTAGTACAAATTTCAAAGTTAATATTTCTTTTATATGTTATGTTACGTATTGGATTTGATTTACTTTTTTTGCGGAACCTTATATGTATTGCTTGTTAAATGTTTGATATTTAGACTTCAATGTTTGTTTGTTGGTTTGATTTGAACGCTGAATTAAGTGTGTTGGCTTGAAAATGTTAGTTTGTAATCATTTAGTTTTTATATATAAATGTGACTTTTGTGTTTCTTATGAAATTATGTGTTAGAAAATTGTTTAATTATGTTAATTAGAGGTTGACATAGTGTGATACTCAACATATTTTCAAAGAAAATTTAAATCTGAAATTTTTGGTGTTAATGCCAGAAGTGCCAGATCGGCTCCATTTTATTGAGAAACGAGGCCAGAAGTGCCAGATTGGCGCCTGAGGCGCCAGTTTCCCTAAAAACCCAAAATCATTTAAAATAATGAAAAACCCATGTAAAATGTCATTTTTGCTGTTTGGGTCATCTCCTACCTCTAACCCAAGGCCAAAACTCAACCGAGGGCTTCACATTTAGTGGATTTGAGGAGATTTCAAATCCTAAAAGCCTTGGATTTCATCTTCCTTAATAATAGCTTCACTTTAACAATGAATTTTTTTATTTTCACCATGGATTTACCGTACACTTTGGAAATCCAAAAATTTGAGAGTTTTTTGAAGAAGTTTAAAGAGAACCCATGGTGACAAGCTTCTTACCAAATATTTCTACTTTTAGAGTTTAATTTATGATATTGTGAATTTATTTAGATTTTACTTGAATTTATATATAATTTCTTATGGCTCCAAGAGTAAAGAGAGGAAAGCCTACGAGATATTTCAATGCAAGGAGATTTGTTAATTATAAGGCTCAACATAACTATAATACTAAAATGGGCTCGAGAAAGTTGTTTCAAGTGCGAGCATTTTCAAATCTGGGAGGAGAGATTGAATGGATAATTATTGCTTGATAGTGGAAAAGTTTTTGCTACTTCACCACAATAGCCAATGCTTCTGTGATTTGAGAATTCTATGTAAATCTTCGGGTGACAACGGACAATGACATTTATGGTCGAGGTAAGCAAGTTGAATTTTCTCAAAGAAGAATCAATGAACTTTATGGACTGAGAAATGCATCTCATTGTGAGCATACTGCATTTGTGATGGCTGATTCATTACTTGATGAAGTGACTGCCTATCTAGCAGATGGAAGAGGAGAATGGAAAATTCAAAATAATGACAAAGTCAATTTCTCCACTTCCATCTTAAATGTTCAATCTAAGGCATGACATTACTTCATCTCTGCAAAGTTTCCTCCAACTAATCACCTGAGCGAAGTAAATAAGGAGAGAACATTGTTGAATTTGTGCATTCAACTAATGAAAGCAATAGATATTAGTGTTCTTATTGTGCATAATTCTCAAATCATTGCTGGAAGTGGAACAGGTAGTGTTTTGGGATATCCTGGATGATTTTCACTTTATGTGAACAATCAGGAGTAGAATTTAGTAGAAATGAAGAAATTTTGCAACCACTAAAACCCATTGGAAAACTCATTGTGCATTGATTTAAAATATTTTGTAGATTTAGGAGTGGAAATAGTGATAAACCCTCCACATTAGTTACAGGACCATCTACTTTTGGTGTTGTTTCACATGAAAATATTATGGAGCAGTTAATGATCCAACAATAAGATTTTATAGCAATATAAAATAAAATAGGTAGTATCAAAGCCGAAAATTTACAATGATGAATATAAGCAAAAAAGAGTCCAGCTCGATATTGTTTACGAAGAAGCAATGATTGGATTCTTGAGGGGTGATCATACAGTAGAGCTTCCTACATGCCCCAGCTTCACTCCTTATGTGCATGAAGAAGAAGAAGAAGAGGACAAAGAGGAAGAAGTGGAAGAGGAGGATGACGAAGAGAAAAATTAGTTACAGGACCATTAGTTCGTTATTTATGTCTTTAATTTATCTTTGTTTAGCAAATCTTTTGATATACTATGTCTCATTTAATGCTTCGAAGCCTGTACTTTTTAAGTTAGCACATGCAAAAAATATCATGAGCCAAGTTTCATATTTAGAATCCTCTACAGGTTAGCTTTATTTTTATGCATTTACTGTTTTATTTCACTTGCAATTTTTTTGTACTACATGCTTTACTTATTATTTAAAAACTTAATATAGAAGAAAAAATTTCTTTGAAAAAAGTGAACTAAATTTTATTTATCATCAATTAATTATACTTTTAAAAATTATTTTAACATGATTGTGGATATTAGAGTTTAACTTTAAAATGGTTAATTTTGTTTGTAAATATTATGGTAAATTTAGAAAATATCTTTATTAATGAAGGTCAATTCTAGAGTTAAAATATTTAGTATGAAAGAGTAAGGCTATGTTTTTCTATTGAAAATGAAGGAAATTATTTTTTTGAAGTATTAAGAATCTTTGAGTTACATGTAGGAAGAAAAGAATGAGATTTTGTGAAAAATCTTCAACATAGGATGAATTTATAAAGTGAAGGAAGGTAAGAAGATTTGACTTTAAGAAGAGGGTGAAGTTCAAAATTATTAAAGGCTATCCACATATAGTAATCCTCACATAAAAAATAAAAGAAAAGAAATGATTGAAAAGGATACTAAAAAAGAAAAAAAAAAGAAAAGGAAAAAAGGGAAAGAAAAGAAAAAGAAAAAAGAAAAAGAGAAATATGTGAGGAGAAGATTGAGGAGACACCTAATCAAAACTTGGCTTCACTTGAGTCAATTTGAGGAAAAGGCTTTATTACATTTTCTAAACATGTATCTGAGTATTAGCCTCTTTACTAATAAAGTTTTTATGAATTTCTTTTTTATATGGAGATTATAAGTATTTTTGATATGACAAATTACAATTCTTCTTGAATTAAATAGAGATTTAGAACTCTTAGACTTGATTACTAGATGCCTTATACTTTTTGTTTTAACCTAAGTTATTAAAGGATTTTATTAAGTTATAATATTATATTTACTAAAATAATTATAGAAGTCTATAAGCTAATCTCTGTCATAAGTTATTTTTTTATGTAGTAAAATGGTCACTTGAAGACAAGCAATATTTAAGTTTGGGGAATTTTGATACGCTAAATAATGTATTATTTTATGCATACATATTATGCTTATTTTGGTGATATTGCACATTAATATATTATATGATACCCCAAAATTAAACCTCCATAAGTTGGCTAAGTCTCGTTGTCCATTGGAGTCTTTCTTCCCTCCACCTCAGCAAGCTTTAACACCCAATTTCCAGCCCTGAGCTCCGCCAGGCAGCCATGGCTTTAAATAGAGCTCTCCATGGTTAAAGTGGAGAGTGATTGAAACCTTGGGGAAACTCTGCCAAAATCTAACCAGAGCCTCTCCAAACCTTTTTAAGTACAATCGTTTTTCTCTCATCCACTCAAAGCCACTCCATAGAGCCAATTTTTTCACATAAATTTGCCCCAAAATTAGGACAGATTTCTCCACAGCTCCACAGTGAACCAAAATCTAATTAACTTTGCACACACCATCCTTTGAGTGAGGGGAGTTGATTCCCCACAAAATCCCCATCACAAAGAGCCTCTAGCATAGCCCTAGTCCAACAACTGAAATCAGCCTTGGTCGAAATCATACCTAGGTAATTCATCACAGCCCAAGACTTCATCTGATAGGTCGATGGACTCATTCAATGCTACTACAACCATCTGATTGAGGCCTCCCCTCTCAGATAAAGGTATTTAACACTCTCCTTAAACTAAGCTTAAATTGATTCTTCATGCGTTTAAACTATATTTCATAGCATTGTAACCATATGGATGCGTTCTTCTTGAGTAGATGAAGGTGTAGGAACAAACCCCATGTGATTTTGTTGAGTATTGAGAGAGTTCTTAAGGTTTGAAGTTTAATGGCTTACGAATTAAGTTAATTGGGGATGATGAACTGATGTCGTCGATTTACACGTTTATGCAATAGATGATCGTGAAGGAGTTGGATGTGAAGATGGAGCGGTACAGCTGGTGGATGAGGCGAGATCGACGCGTACGAGGATCCAGTCAGTGCTGTGAAGTTTAAATAGAAAAAAAGGCCTTCTTTTGAATTATTTAAATGCTAAAACTTTGAAAATCCATATCATTTCATAAAAAAATCATAAAATAAAATTAAAAATACCCTCTTGCTCAATGAATAGAGGAGAATAATGTGGACCCAAAACAAAAATTATTTATTGACTCTTTGATTTGTAATTTCTTAAATACTCTCTCTAGTATTTCAATTAATTATGGCTAAGCATTGTACACCATAGCTTGAAACTTTAGGGTTTATTTCTCATGACAAATGCTATGTTCTCTGATGTTTCCAAAGTTAGAGGATAACTGTGTGCTTCTAACCCTAACTTTCAGACTAAGATGGCTATTTTGGCTTAAATTAACTACACAAATTATAATACCACTTAGAAAATTATGGGATAAATTTTAGTAGGTTTCCTGTAGTCAGAGAAACTTAGGAAAAATACTATGATAGTTCGAATAATTTAATACATTTCTATATTTAATTAAGTATTTATATCTTGTGATAATTTTTGTAAATTAAATATTAATAAAAAATTAACAAAATCAGTCCTGCATAGTGCATAAAAATCATTTTAACCCATTGTGAAAATTTGGTAATTATTTGATTAAGTTTAAGTAATAAAGTTGATTTTTTAAGAAACATTATATTTTTTGTACATAAATAATTATATTAAATTAAATACATTTAGGAAAATTATGAAAAGTGTTTTTTTTAGTCCTTTGAGATTAGGAGCACTTGGGAAAAATAAAAGTTATATTTGATAAAATACTTGATTTTTGAGCTGCATTTTAAATTAAAAATAATTAAAAATAATTAAAAATTCCAAAAACACAAAAATATTAAAAAAAAATGTGCCTAATTAGTTCCTGATCACTTAAGATTCCTAAAACTTTTTTTTCTAATTTTTGAAGTTAAAAAAAATTAAAGGCTTGAATGTATTTTCCTTATTTTCTCATTAAAAGTAATTATAAAATGTAAATTAAAAATCATAAAAATATAAAAAGTTGTTTCTCTGAGTTCTTTGACTTAAAGAGGTTTGATAAAAACATAAAAATATTTTTTTGTAATTAAATTATATTTTTAAATAATTAAAACATTCTTCTGAAGTTAATAAATAATTTAATATAAATCAAAATTTGATTTGGAAAATCATGTTATTTTGCCTAAGTGTTTTATCTTACCTAAGGCTTGATATTTGAAGTTATTTAATGGGATATAGAAGGATAACATGATTGATGATAAACACTTCTAAGCACTACAAGCCTAACCTTAGTGGTGGTTATAAAATCTTTAATAATCTAAACTTGCCTTAGGGGCATTCACCCATATAATATTTAAGTGAAATATCAAATGATTATTTGAGTACCCTGTCCTCGGGATGATTAAAATACAAGTTTTACCGGGTGGTAATTTTAATTTGAACTTGGATGATTAATAGAAAAATATGATATGTTCAAAATGAACTCAAGTGTTTCAAGAATCCCCAAACACTTTGAAATCTCTTAGGCATTTTGAAGAAGAAATTGAACTTGTTGTACTTTATTCTAAAATCATCCACTAAGATCATTCGAGACTCAATAAGTCATAAGTTTGCGGTCTATTAAATACACATTCATCTACTCTTGCAATTTAAATTTATTGCAAAATTATATACATGTTGCAAAACTTAATATTTCAGGTGGAGGAACAGGAAGAATCGACCAGTACGCTTTTAAGTTGTTGCACTGCAATTAATTTTTATTTACATTTCTTTGTCTCTTGTTTCCTACTGCTAGACTTGCATTTTAAACAACAAAGTCACCTTGCATGCCAAAACTGAAAATTTTAGGATAGCCGTAAAATTGAAACTAAAACTAAAATTAAGAAATCAAAACATGATAAAATTCACTGTCACAACAGTCAAAATATAAGACAACGTAAAATTTAATCACAAACAAAGCAATAAAAAAAATTGCAACTAAATTAAAATATCTCTATCGGATGATCGGGAATCCCTAAGAGGAGGAAACCTACGGTTGCTAATGAGATTTCCCATAATTTAAATGAAAGCGTGGAACTCGTTGAGTTGAGTTTCATAAATTCATTTGGACTAAGTGAATTTGAAAAAAATAGTTATTTCAGAATGAGGGAACCGTGGGATCTTAACCAATGTCACTCTAAATAACTTTAACTCCCACCATGATTGAACTTTAAACTATCATTTAAAACTTTAGACCTTTGAGTTTAGGACTACCATTTCGTAAAGGAGCCTAGAGCTTGCTTTGTGGGCAACCTTATGCGACAACATTCTTCAACATCATGAGGATCTACAACAATGTAAGGATCTACAATAACACATCCTTAGAAGTAAACAAAAAGTCATAGGATTTCGAGGTTGTCCGCCTAGTACGACATAAATCCTGAACTTTTTTTTGGGCCTTCATATGTTTCTGCTATACAATTTATACCCTAAACTTTTTAAGGATTTTGAGGTTGTCGTTTATCACGACCTAAATCCTCACATCTCTCAGGCTTTTTCTGTGACCATCTCACACAAATGTAAGCCTTAATTAATAAAATTAGCAGGATGACACACATAATTTCTTCTTAAATTTGAAGCCAAACCATAGGATAGTTTGGGAAGGACCGAGGTTCTCCTCAAGACCCATGATATCCCATAGTTTTTCTTCCTTTGGATTAAAAAATAAATGTTCCAAATTTGAGTCATTCCCATTTCACACCTCTTTCTCCAATCTTTTGAAAAGTCCTACCCTTTAAAATACTTGAAGACTATATCCCCTAATTTTAATCGAGAGTTTTCTTATGTGACTTTGGTTATCTAAGATGTAATTAACTATAATGGGATGTCTTTATAGGAAACTTTCAAGAACCCAACTTAAAATAAACCCTATTTAATTTTTTGTATTAAATAAGGGAACTTGTCAGTCAACATAAAAAAAAGATTTTTTTGCATACTTAAATGAATGTAATAAAGTCTTTAGTTTATTTAATCAAGTCTTACCAGTAGGTAGTGTGTCTACCCTTCGGGATAGATGTGATGCTTGTGGTATTAAGATCATTTATTTAAACCACTAAGGATATCATATCAGTCTGGTCTTTTATTTTCCAATTTTAAAATACTACTTTTTTCCCAAATTATATATTAAAATTTATTTAAATTAAATGTCGGGATATCCATTCCAGCGGCTGACAATTTCTAAATTGGCGACCGATAGTATACTTGCATAGTTTCCCAAAATTTAAATTTAATGGTGCACTCTTATTTGCTTCGGAGTCAAGTTATTGGCATTTTTGCAAATGAAGAGATTTAAATCAGGAAATTGAGAATATAACCACACATACTTCATAATATTATCATAAAAGTTTTCCTGGAAATAACATTAATCTTGCATTATATAGCAAAACTTGTTGTCCTGGCTCAAATTTTTTAAGAAGAGTCTTAAGATTATGCAACATATTCATCTTTTCTTTATAAATTTTATAAGATTCATTCCTTATCTATTCCAGTTCATTTAATTGTAACAGCCTTTTCTCACCAGGATCCTTTAAATTGTAGTCAAATTCCTTAATAACCCAATATGTTTTATGCTCAAATTCAACTGGCAAATGACAAGCTTTCCCAAATATCAGCTTATATCAGGAGACTCCTATAGGAGTTCACAAAGCATAGTCAAGTTTGACTGACCAATCCATTTTTTTTTTTTGTATTCACAGATTTTTCCAAAACTATTTCAATTTCATGATTGGAAAATTCAGCCAAACCACTTGTCTGAGGATGATAAGAAGTAGCAATTCAATGGTGTATATGATATTTTATTAATAATTTCTCCATTATTGAATTTCTGGAATGAATTTCCTCGTCAGTTATGATCACTCTGGACATCCTGAATCTATCAAATATATTCTTTTTTAAAAAATTTGCAACACTTTGAGCATCACATCGTGGTAAACCAACAAATTCTATCCATTTTGATACAGAATCAATGCTAACATAATATATAAATTTTTGAAAGATGGTATGAATGGTCCTATATAATCCTAAAAAATCTAATATCTCAACTTCTAACAAATAATTGAGGGGCATCTCAGTTTTACATACACATTGACAATGATCACAAGTTTTGATATAAGCGTTAACATCTTTAAAGATTGTTGGCCAATAAAATCCAAATTCAAAATTTTGTATGTTGTTTTATTAACACCAAAATGTCTTCCAAAATTTGAATTATTGCATTTTTAAATAATTTCATAAGTTTTTTCTAATGGTACACATTTTTGAATAATTAGATCCTTTCATTATTTATATAAAACTGTGTCATCCCAGAAATAAGTCTTAGCTTCAGATAAAAATTTCCTTTTTTGTCTGTATGATAGACCATATGGTGTAATATCACTAACAATAAAGTTCACAATATCAAAATACCATGGAACACGCCACTCATTAATATTAAAAAATTCTTCATCTAGAAAATGTTCATTAATTTCTTTTTAAAATAGAGTGATTTATCTAATTCAAGTCTAGACAGATGATCAACAATTTGATTCTCAGCTTCCTTCTTATCTACTATTTCAAAGTTAAATTCTTGCATTAGAAGAATCCATCGTATTAGTCTTGGTTTCGCATCCTTCTTTTTCATTAAATATTTAATAGTAGAATGATCTGTATAAAAAACACATTTTTTTCAAATTAAGTATGATCTAAATTTATCAAAAGCATAAACTATTGCCAATAACAATTTCTTAATTGTGGTATAATTAATTTAAGCTTCATTAAGAGTTCTAGTACTATAATTAATTACTTTGAAAATGCTATCATGCTTTTGTTCTAAAAAAGCTCCAATAACATAATCACTTGCATAACACTTTAACTCAAAAGGTTTTTTCTAATCTGGTGAAATAATAATTGGTGCAGTGACCAATGTTTCTTTTAATATCTCAAAAGCTTTTATGCACACCTTATCAAAATAAAAAAAAATATATATCTTCTTCAAGAAAATGGCGTAGAGGCTTAGAAATTTTTAAAAAGTGTTTAATATATCGCCTATAATCCAACATGTCCTAAGAAACTCATAATTTCCCTCACATGTGTTGGTTAAGGTAAATTAGTAATCACTTGAATTTTTATAGGATCTATTTTCGTACCATTTTCTGATATATGATGTCCCAAAACAATTCCTCCTACTACAATAAATTGACATTTTTTCCAATTAACGACTAAATTTGTTTCTTCACAACATTTTAGAACTCTTCATAAATGTTCTAAACAAGATTCAAATTAAGTTCCAGGTACTAAAAAATCCTCCATAAAAACTTTATTTCTTTTGTCAATTAAATCACACAAAATAGCCATCATACATCTTCAAAATGTAGCAGGGGCATTACATAAAGCAAATGACATTCTTCTAAAAGCAAATGTACCATAAGAACATGGAAATGTTGTTTTCTCTTGATCCTCTAGGGCAATTTATATTTGGTGATAATTAGTATATCCTTCTAGAAGACAAAATTTTTTATGTTCAACTGGTTTATCTAACATTTTATTTGAAAAGGGTAGTGGAAAATAATCTTTTCTAGTGACAAGATTTAATTTTCTATAATCAATGCATATTCTCCTTCCTGTGACTTATCTTGTTGATAGTAACTTGATATGCTCATTCATAGTCACCGTCACTACTCCTTTCTTAGGAACATAATGAATTGGACTAACTCATGCACTATCTAAAATACGGTAGATAATTCTGGCATCTAACCACTTTAAAATTTGTTTCTTAATAATTTCTTTCATAACATAATTCAATCTCCTTTGAGGATGAGCCTTGGGTTTGCAGTTCTCTTCCATTTGACTTCTTTGTATACAAATTGAAGAACTGATTCCTTTAATATCAGCAATTGTCCATCCAAAGGATTTTTTATAATTCCTTAAAGTTTTCATTAAAATATGATCTTCTTCTAAATTTAGATTTAAGGAAATTATAACCTGTAATGTTGAGGAAACACCTAAAAAGTTATATTTTAAATGTTTAAGAAGTAATTTCAATTTATGTTTAGGAAGTTTTTCAATTGATGGACAAAAAGATTTATCTTTTTCTGTCATGTCTAAAACTTCAAAACTTTCTCAAACATAATTTGAATCTTCCTTCTAAAAATCTTCAAATTGCTCTAATTCCTCTTCTTGCTCATGTTCCAACTCTTTCTTTTAAAATTTTTCTTCATAAGTTATTTTGAAATGGCATTCACTAAAGTATGTTATTACATCCATTCTATAACATTCATCATCTTTAACTTTTGTGCGGTATTTCATTGATTTAGAAATATTAAAAGTAACAGTTGATCATTCACACGCATAGTTAATTTCCATTTCTACACTTCTATCATTGCTCTACCTGTAGCTAGGAAAGTTCTCCACAAAATGATAGGTATCACCTTATCTTCCTCCATATCCAGCACAATGAAATTAACAGACAAGATAAATCGCACTTACTCTAAAACATCTTTTATAACTCCTTTAGGATAGCCTCAAATTGATTTAATTATTATGAAGAAGTTTGTTTAATTATTATGTGTTTTGTACTTAAATGCACTATTAGGGTGTTATAGGAATTAAAACTAGTCATTTAAATGCTATGAGACCATTTAGAGGTGGTTTATTTAAGCTAATAGTGCATTTTACTTAAAATTAAAAATTTCAAAAATTGTTCACTGGCGCCTAAGTGCCACATCTTGCGCTTAAGCGCCACTTACCCGCACTTAAGCTCCAATTCATGAAAAATGGTTTGCAAACATTTAAAAGTAAATTTTTGGTACAAAATTGCCATTTTGAAAGCCTCCTATCATCTTCCCCAACTCGAGTTTGCAATTTTGAGGGCTAGGGCAAGTGAAATTTGGAGATTTCTTTCTAGAATCAAGTGAGATTTGCTAGATCCAAGTTTCTTGAGGTACGGGTTTTACTTCTATGCAAAAATTTTGGATTTTCACCATATATTTTAAGCACATTTAGAAGATTTTGAAAATTTACTATTCATGGTGAAAGTGAAGAAAAATCTATGGAAATTTCTTGGGAAGTTTAGTCAGTGCTTTTGGAAGTTTAGTTTAGTGATTTAATCTTGA
Organism: Phalaenopsis hybrid cultivar; assembly: GCA_002079205.1. Classification (NCBI taxonomy): domain Eukaryota; kingdom Viridiplantae; phylum Streptophyta; class Magnoliopsida; order Asparagales; family Orchidaceae; genus Phalaenopsis; species Phalaenopsis hybrid cultivar. The sequence goes on from JXCR01139284.1 coordinate 71,268, forward strand.
TTTTTAAATTTATTTTTGGGATTTATCAAATTTGTAGAATGGCACCAAGAATGAAAAAGAGCAAAAGAAAAGAGCCCATTTGATTTGAGCTAATTTGTCAGTTCAAAAGATCAGGATCGATATAGTGGCACTCTACAGACAGGAGTTATGTTTTAAGAGTCCAGGTGGAGAAGTGGAAGACCTGATAGTATGTCAACAGTCGGAACATTTCTTTTGTTTCTTTGCTATTGCTATAATTTCTGTTGTAACAAAGTTTTATGCAAATCTCCCAGAGGCTGAGGATGATCAAGTTATGGTTTGAGGGAAGTTAGTACCTTTTACTCCATTGGTAATTAACTTTTTCTACCATTTACCACCGAAGAATTTATGTTTTTATGCAAATTATAGTCCTATAGAAGCAGAGTTAGATGAGATTATTTCTTACTTAACTATTGAGAGAGGACTTTGGAAGTTTACCAATGAGAGGAGAGTAAATTTCCTAACTTTAAAGTTATATGCACCTTCAAAGGCCTGACACTATTTCATTTATACTTGTTTGCTTTCGACCAATCGACGTTGAATTATTGTATTCAGGAGGGAAAGCCCATCAACATAGGGGATTTGATTTATCACACTATCATTTGTTCAGCTGCTGCTACTACTACATGTATGGGATTTGCTTCCTTAATATTTTCTTTATGCGACCAGGCTGGAGTAAAGTATGATAGTTGGGAGGAAATTCTGTTAGCTCTAAAGCCCATTACAAAAGTGAATGTGAAGACTTATTTGGAGCAATCGATTTTTGGCTGGAGAGGAGGATTTTCCAGGAGCTGTGGATTCGAGACGTCTGCTGCATCAACCTCTGCTGCATCTTCGTCAAGACCATTTGCTTCACGTGTTTCTAGTTCTATAGGTGATTCTACTAAGACTCAAGATGAGTTATTGCAGAAGATGATGGATAATATCAGTTTTACCGCTGATAAGGTACAAAATTTAGAGCATTTTGCAGATCATACTAATAGTTATAATAGAAGTAAGAGTGATTATGAAGAGAAATTCCACTCATCTTTGGAGAGTCTGATTAGAGGTGACCCAGGAGTGCAATTTCTTCCATATCTTTGATATCTTAATTATGAGCCTGCAGAAAAATGGTACAGTGATGATTCTGAGGATGAAGAGTAGAGCTAAGAGATTCATTTTATGATTGTAATATGATATGAACTATGTGGTCTGAGCTTGCTACATTTGCATCTGTGTGTTGTTTTGGACTATGTTGGGTTTTGGACTTTTATGTTTTATTATTATTATAACGTTTATGGTAGTTAATATTTTATTTTTAAATTTTAGGGTAGTAACTGTTGTTTTGTGTGTAGTACTGTGATTTTGTTAGTTTAGAACTTAACTTAATTTCATATCTATTATAAAGTAGAAAATCTTGCTAGTTTAGATTTTAAACTTGAAATTCAAAAACTACTACCCTTTATTTTTCTTTTATCATGTTTTCAAGTTTGTCTTTATGTTAAGATTGTGATGTCAGTAATGTGTCCGATTGCTTTTATGCTTATACCCAATGTTTAGAAGTCTATTTGAATCTCTACATGTTAAAATAAAATAAAATGTTAGAAAATTTGATCAAAATTAATTTAACTCTTGTCTTTAGTTTTATACATGTATAATTAGGTTGTAAAAATTCTTGTTAGGATGTTATTTCAATTTTCATTTCATGCCTATATAATTATCTGATGCTAAACTGTTTAATCTGTTAAAAATTTAAATTTAAGGGGATGAAACATATTTTCAAAACTGGAATTTTATTTGTTATCAAATGTACTACAAGTGAATTTGATTTTAAAAGAAAAAAATTGATTATGTATATGAAGTTAATTTGGGGAAGTAAAATTTGATTTTAGAAATGAGTAAGAAAATTCAGTTAAAATGTGAAGTAATGAAGAAAAACTTTAAGTTAAAAATTTTTAGTATAGAAAATGATTAATATAAGTGACTATCTTTAGTAAAAAAAATTGTATTTTTAAAAAATTTAGATAATTTAGAATTTTATTTTTAATACTTAAATTTCTTTTATTAAAATGATTTTCATAAATATTATTATATTTATAAGTAAAAGTTTTATATCAAGACTTTACTTTAAAAAAGGAGAAGTAGGATTCAAAATCATTAAAGTTCTATCCAGATATAGTAATCATTGCCTGAAAAAGAAAAAGAAGAAGAAAAATAAAAGAAAAAGAAAAGAAAAATAAAAGAAATGTATAGGAGGAGAAGCTTGAGGATTAGTGCCTAATCGAAAATTGGTTCTACATTTGATCTTTTTAAAGTATAAGACTNAGCTCCTCTCTTTAGTTTTATACATGTATAATTAGGATGTAAAAATTCTTATTAGCATGTTATTTCAATTTTCATTTCATGCCTATATAATTATCTCATGCTAAGCTATTTAATCTGTTAAAAATTTAAATTTGGGGGAATGAAACATGTTTTCAAAACTGGAATTTTATTTGTTATCAAATGTACTACAAGTTAATTTGATTTTAAAAGAAAAAAATTGATTATGTATATGAAGTTATTTCTGGGAAGTAAAATTTGATTTTAGAAATGAGTAAGAAAATTCAATTAAAATTTGAAGTAATGAAGAAAAATTTTAAGTTAAAAATTTTTAGTATAGAAAATGATTAATATAAGTGACTGTCTTTAGGTAAAAAAAGTTGTATTTTTAAAAAAATTTAGATAATTTAGACTTTTATTTTTAATACTTAAATTTCTTTATTAAAATAGATTTTCATAAATATTAATATATTTATAAGTAAAAGTTTTATATCAAGACTTTACTTTAAAAAATGAGAAGTAGAATTCAAAATCATTAAAGGCCTATCCAGATATAGTAATCATTGCCTGAAAAAGAAAAAGAAGAAGAAAAAGAAAAGAAAAAGAAAAGAAAAGAAAAAGAAAAGAAAAGAAAAAGAAATGTAAGGGAGGAGAAGCTTGAGGATTAGTGCCTAATCAAAAATTGGTTCTACATTTGATCTTTTTAAAGTATAAGACTTGATAAAATATTAAGCCTATAAATATAATATAGTAAGTAAAATTATTTTTAATAAAAAGTTTTAAGTAGAGAAAATAAAAGAACTAAAATCTAAATTTAGAGAAGTTACAATATTTTTGAATTTGATAGGAACTCATATTTTCATAGTTCTTAACATTACAAATTTTCAAGCTTTAAGTAGGTCATATTTGCTAATTATTTTTTTTTAAATTGGACTACTATATTTCTAAATCTAAATTTTAGTAACTCCTACAGAAACTCATATACATATTATACATATTTGGTTTTTAAAGATTGAAGTGTCACTTGAGGATAAGTAACATTTCAAGTTTGTGGGATTTCGATATACCTAAAATATAAAGTATTTTTAGAGATTTTTTTATACCTATTTTTCAGATATTGTGCTTTAATGGAATGTATTTTTGTGTTTTTCTTGCAGATACAAGTAAAAATGGAAAAAAAATTTAAAGTAGTGAAAAAGAATCAATTTTTGAGAAAAAAAGTGAAAAATTGTGCAAAAGAGTTTTGGAGCCTAAGCGCCAGATCCGACGCTTACGCATCGGTTAAACAGAGAAGGCTATCTCTAAGCGCCGAGCCCCACGCTTAAGCGCTAGTGGCAGTTACTAGACGAGTAAAATCAATTTTCATAAATTTCAAAGAGGTTTTTGAGGCACCTCGTCGGTGATACTTTTGGTTGGAGAGTTGCCCGTAAGAAGCTGTCGGTCGCCGGAATCAAAATCCCGTCGCCCGCGGAATGATGTTTGAATTTATATATATATATATAGTTTTAAGAAAAGATAAAATCAAACTGAACCCATATTTTTCATAATTTAAATGAAAGAGCGATGTACCTCAAATCTTGTATCTATCCCGAAGGATTAAAACAAGACTTGAGGATGAGGCTCGATCAAATAAATTAAAGAATATATGACATCTATTTCATCTGCGAAACTATTTTATTTCCCGACAAGTTACCCTATTTAATATAAATAATTAAATAGGTTTTATATTAAGTTGGGTTCAGAAATGCTTCTTATCAGGGCAAGCCCCTATAGTTAATCACATCTTAAATGAACAAAGTCTCCTAAGAAGACTCTCGATAAAAATCAAGAAATATTATCTTCAACTAATTTCAAAGGGTAGGACTCTTCAATGAGATTGGACGTAGAGGTGTGAAAGGGGATTGACTCAAATTTGGAACATTTTATTATAGAATCCAAAAGAGAAAGAATTAAGGGATGTCATCGATCCGGAGGAGAACCCCGGTGACTTCCCAAGCTATCCTAATGTTTGGCTTCAATTTTTAGGACAAAAATTTAAGTGTTTCATCCTATAAATTTTATTAGTTAGGGCTTAAATTCGTGTGAAACGATCACACAAATAGCTTGGAAGATATGAGGATTTAGGTCATGACAGAGGACAACCTCGGAATCCTTAGACGAGTTAGGGCTTATATTGTATAGCAGGGTTATACAAATGCCTGAAGATAAGGTGAGGATTTACATTTCATAAGAAAGAAACCTCAAAGTCCTATGGTTTTCTTGTTTAAGTCTAAGGAAGAAAGATTAGTTTAATTGGGGAAGACAGGTTTTGTTGTTAAAGATGGTCATGCTGCCCACCATGCTAGCTCCAAGCTCCTTACCGCGACGAGTTTGAGTTTTCTAGTGTCTCAAGTTATAATGTTAAATCAGGTGGCCCTATGGTTGAAGTTCTTTAAATTTTATATGGGCATATTAAAGTTGATTAGAGCAACACCAATTAAGATTTTATGATTCCCTCATTCCGAGACCACTATTTTGTATTGGATTGACTTAGTTCAAATAAACTTACTAAACTCAACTTAATGAGTTCCATAATTTCATTTAGATCGTGGGAAGCCTCGTTAGCAACCGTAGGTTAACTCCTCCAAGGGATTCCCAATCATCCTATAGAGACATATTAATTTAGTTGAAGTTGTAGTTTTGTGTGATGTTTGTGATTAAATTTTGAGTTGTCTTATAATTCGAATGTTGTGGCGGTGAATTTTATCTTGGTTGATTTTAGTTTTGGTTTTGGTTAACATGCAAGTTTTATTGTGATGGTGAATTTTATCTTGGTTTATTTTAATTTTGGTTTTTGTTTTGGTTTTGTGGCTATCCTGATAGTTTTAGTTTCATGCAAGATGGCATGCAAGTTTGTAGGTATAAAAGCACAGTATGAAGATACAAGAAAGACAACATGAAAACTGTGAAAGCATACCTGGTGAGTCTTCTCGTTCCACCACATGAAACTCAAAATGCATGTTAATTCAATTTATATAGAGACAAAAAGTAAGGTTTGGATTGTTTTCCTAACCCTATGTCATATCTTGGTGGCTCCTTAGGAGTTTAATTAAGGATGATTTTGTCAAGAAAAACATATTAAGTTCAGTTGACCTCCAAGGTATCCAACAGATCTAGAGAAAGAAGCAAGTTTGTGCTACTTTCTCGCTGCCTGGTGGAAAATCCCAAGTTCTTTTAAACTTATTATGTTGCTTAATAATTCATCTTGTAAAACACCCCAATGCTTAATGAATATTGATGTTTCAATTATCCTCAAGAATAGGGTAATTATCACTTGTTATTCAATTTAAAATTTATGTGGGTGAAGGCCCTTAAAGGGGCAAGTTAGTGTTGTTGGAACACTTAACCAAATTTTGATCCTAATTGGGCTTGTCATGTTTGAAAGATGTTTTAAGTTTCAATGATATTTAATTTTTTAATCCTCATATAAATGAAACTTGATTTAGCTTAAGTCACTACTAAGCCCTTAGGACCTTGGTGAGTGTCTTAATTAGTTTTGAAAAGGTCAAACTTTAGGTGGTTATGATTCAAGAACGAAATTTTATTTGAACATCAAAATAGGGGTATTAATTGAATAATTATAGGCTTCAAAAGTTATAATCCTAAGTCCTCGACTCATTTTATTTTAATAAACTTCTAAATTTTAATAATTTAGAAATTTATTAACTTAACTAAGAAAGTAAGGTTGGTATTTACCAATTAACCCTCTGTGTTTCAAACATCAAATAAATTGACTAAGATCAGAGATTTCCCATTTCCCTCCTTAAATTAAGCCTAAATTTTAATTAATGCTAATTTTCCAAAATTACACATTTGCCCCTTAGGCTCTATCACTTCATAATTTGTCAAATTCAATTCAAGTGACTTTGAAATTATTATCCTACCTCATTCATGGGGAAAATGTCATTTTTTAAAATTTAATTTAATTTATATAATTATTTTCATGCAAAAATAGGATTTTTCAAAAAAATTCCTAACTTGACAAGGTAAATCCTAATCCCTTGAAATTTTTACTGAAGGTAGACTTAGACCAGAGAAGCCTTTAGACCAAATTTCATGATTTTTTGAATTTTATTTGAATTTTAAGAATTACTTTAAGTTCTAGGGTATTTTTTAAATATAAAATATTTTAAACAGAGAAAATTAAGTTTTGTATTTTTTAAAAGTTTCTTTGAGGTTAGAGAACTTAGAAAAGAATATTTTATATTTTTTTGAATTTTACTTGATTTATTGGAATTATTCTTAATGAAAATCCATTTTAGCCTTTAAAAATCATTTTTTAGCTTTGAAATTCAATATCTTTATTTAGTAACCCAGGAAAAACATTCTAATTGTTCCTAACTGCTTAGGAAGCAATTTAGAGCATTTCCATGAGTTTAATTATTTTTGTGATTTTAATGGATTTTTAATTATTTTAAATATTTAAAAAATAGGCTAAAAATGAAGTTTTTATTTTAAATATTATTTTATTTTTATAAAATGCCTCTAATCACAGAGAAGTCAAAAANTAGAACTCAAAAAATAAGTTCTTATAATTTTTTGAGTTATATTTTGACTTTTAAAAATCATTTAAATGCCAAAAATGATGTTTATCTTTAAAAATCAACTTAAGTTATCAAATGAACTCAAAATATTTTTAAACTTTTATGGTGAGTTCTCTAGATCATAAATAATAGTGGAGATCAAAAATCAAGTCATTTAAATATTTATATCTTTCAAAATTAATTATCTTAGTGATTTAGTGTTCATGAAAATTAAGTACATTTTAAATGGTTTGACCCATGAAATTATTTCCAAAAGCTACTATAGTCATGGTGGAACTTCCAAATATTTTTTGGAATTTTCTAATCAACATGCTAATTTCCATGATTATTTTAAGGAAATAATGTGCAGAAACTTGAAAACTGCGGATCTCTGTCCAGGAACCTCCTCTAACTTTAGAAAAATCAGAGGATGTTCCTCTTGATACAGGCTACAACATGCCAAAAATTCAATCTATAGTGATAAGTCTACATGCATGGAGAATCAAAGCATTCAACTCAGTGTTTCATTAATTAAAAATAAAGTAAACATTACATGGGCCTGAAATTATTTCTACATTATTATCCTTTGTTCACTGAGCAAGACGGTATTTTTATTTTATTTTTATGATTTTTCTATACAAAGTTNCAGTGTTTCATTAATTAAAAATAAAATATATATCAGATGGACCTGAAATTATTTCCACATTATTATCCTTTGTTCACTGAGCAAGACGGTATTTTTATTTTATTTTTATGATTTTTCTATACAAAGTTATGAATTTTTTAAGTTAGGAGTATTTAAATAAGTGGGAAAAATCTCTATTTATCTATTTAAACAGCGCGTACTGATTAGATTCTAGGCAGCTCTGAAGGAACACGTGTCACGCTTTGGTTGGACACCGCCATCCACATAGCTGCTGACTCGGCCCGCGGTTTATGTTTTGAAGTGCTGTCTGGCTTGATCTCCTCCATCCATTTGATACATGCTTGATCAAACGGCTCCCCTTCATTGTCCCCGAAAGAATGATCCCGTGACCGTGCACACTAAAACCCTAAAATCTCAGCCTAGACTCAACCAAATCACTTTAGGNTTTAAATAAGTGGAAAAAATCCTTATTTATCTATTTAAACAGCGCATACTGATTAGATCCTAAGCAGCTCCAAAGGAACGTGTGTCGCGCTCTGCTTGGACACTGCCATCCACATAGCTATTGACTCAGCCCGCGGTTTATGTTTCGAAGTGTTGTCTGGCTTGATCTCCTCCATCCATTCGATACACGCTTGATCAAACGACTCCCCTTCATTGTCCCCAAAAGAATGATCCCGTGACCGTGCACACTAAAACCCTAAAATCTCAGCCTAGACTCAACCAAATCACTTTGGGTTTGATCCTATAGACTTGTATAAGTGAGACGAACACATCCATATGGTAATCATGCAAAGAAATTAAGCCTAATCAAATGTAGAATCAAAACAGGCTCGGGAGGGAGAGAAGTTTTATACCTTTTCTCTAAGAAGTGAAGCTTCAATCAAAGGGTTTTGACACATTTGTTAGGGTCCAAAGAGGCTAGGGATTAAGCCTCTTGTTGTGGTGTAAGTCCTAAGTAGGAATTCGATCACGGACAAATTTAGGTGTTGGTCTTGAGTTATGGTAGAGGCTCTTTGGAAGAGGGATTTTATGGGGCTTTGGCTTCTTTCACTATTTTGAAGGTGTGGGTAAAGTTAATTTGAATTTGGTGGAGTGTGGAGGTGTAATGAGCTCTGTCCTAGTTTTTGACAAGGTTTCGAGCTCAAAATTGAACTTCGATAGTGAAAATTTGTGAGGGAAAGTAGTTGGGATGCACTGAGGGGATCTTAGGGAAGCTCTGTGGTCAATTTGGGGAGGTCTCTCTAAGAAATTTTTAGCACACCTTGCCATGGCCGTGGGAGGTGCTTTTTATAAAAATGGCAAAGGAGTGACTGACATGGCCAATTAGAGGGTGTATTGTGGAGCTTAGATGGAGGGCAGAGGAGATCTACAATTCAATTTGGCTGAGCTGGCCTCTAGGTTTGATTTGGGTGAAAATCCATTGTGTTGGCTCTTAGTTTGGCCATTTTCGGCCACTAGGCTGGCCAATTGGTTAGTGGGAGGTGGCTAGGTGCTCAGGGCATCCAGAGGAATCCATCACAATAATTTAATGCAAACGTGTTTTGATTTGGCAAGGATATCTTAAATATGTGTATTTTTTGGAATAAGATCCCTTAATTTGGGGGAATTTTGGTTCATGTCTTAGTTTAGGTGGTTAGATGGGTTTTGGCTCAGTCTTAGGGGTCAACTAATGGTTGAGGTGGAGTTAATTTTGTTGCTTTAGGGTGGTTGGGTCATATTTAGTGCATGGCTTCAATGTGGGTTCAAGTGATCAAATTTTAGGTTTATGCTAGGTTAGCCATGTCAAATAACTCAAATAAATGTTGCAATTGGTGTGGATGATCATAATGAACAACTTTGGTGAAGGATGGAAGTGCTTTTGGGCTCAATTTTAGGGAATCTTGAATTTTAATCAATTTAGTCATGTTGAGCTAGGCTTGGGTCTATGTTGAGCTAGCCTTGGGCTAACTCCAATTTTATTATTTTAAATGGTTAATAGGGACCGCATGAAGAGTTTTCAACATGAATTGGATGCCAATTTTTGGGTTAAGGGAACCAATTGGGTGAAATTTGGGGACTTAGCCAATTTGGGGCAAAATTTGGGAATTTTGAATTTAGGCCAAAATCAAATAACTTTGAGGCTTCAACAAGGCCAATTTATAGTCTATTTTTATTTTTATGAATATTATAAAGATTTGACAACATTGATTGGGGTCAATTGACTAAGCTATGGGTTCAATTTGGTGGGATTAGGTCATGTGACCAAAATTGGGGGTTTAACCTTTACCAAAAATTGGGCTCAAATCATGGGCCAATTAAGCTTATATTTGGTCTAATTTAGCCATATCACAAGTGAATGTTAGTTTAGGATTGAAATTGGTGTAAATTGAGATCAAATTGATGAACATTTGAGTTGAATTTGGAGAAATTTGGGCCTTTAAAGGGCAATTTGGGGGTTTTGATCAAAGATGGTCAAATTGGCCAAATTGGGCTTTGTGTTAGTTGAAAAAAATTAAATTGGGAATATTTTGGAGGTTTTGGGAATTTTTGGGATTTTTTCGAATATTTGGAATTTTTGGCCCAAGAGGGGTATTTTGGTAATTTGGCCAAGTTGGGGATTTTGGGTAATTTAGTTGTTTTCAAGGTGTTTGAAATGATTTTTTTGAACCAAGTTTGGGTATTTTAGCTAGATTTGGGGATTTTTGGCCAAATTTGTGGTCCCACGGGTATTTGGGTAGTTTGGGGAATTTAGGGGCAATAAGGTAGGTTGGGCATCTTAGTAGAGTTGGAGTACCAACCACCATTAATAAGCCATGGACCAATAGAAACCCCATGTTGGGTCCTCTATGTATTAGTCTTAGCTAAACCCTAGCCTAAAGCTAATGGGTTTAGACCACCTGCAGGAGTCTCTCAAAAGAATCAAAGGACCAAAGCCTAGAAATTATTGGTTTAGGGTAGTGAGTGATTGTGAGTGCAAACAGATGCCTTAGCCCTAGATAAACAATCAGGGTCAGCCCTAAGGTCCAACAGTCCTAAGGGTGACCCATCTTGAGTTTCCCCCATAGTGACCCCAACTACTAAGTGCTAGAGGTTATGACCAATNAGGTTTGATCCTATAGACTTGTATAAGTGAGACGAACACATCCATATGGTAATCATGCAATTAAATTAAGCCTAATCAAATGTAGAATCAAAATAGGCTCGGGATGTAAGAGAAGTTTTATACCTTTGCTCTAAGAAGTGAAGCTTCAATCAGAGGGTTTTGGCACATTTGTTAGGGTCTAAAGAGGCTAGGGATTAAGCCTCATTTTGTGGTGTAAGGCCTAAGTAGGAATTCGATCACGGCCAGATTTGGGTGTTGGACTTGAATTATGGTAGAGGCTCTATGGAAGAGGGATTTTATGGGGCTTTGGCATCTTTCACTATTTTGAAGGTGTGGGTAAAGTTAATTTGAATTTGGTGGAGTGTGGAGGTGTAATGAGCTCTGTCCTAGTTTTTGACAAGGTTTCGAGCTCAAAATTGAACTCCGATAGTGAAAATTTGTGAGGGAAAGTAGTTGGGATGCACTGACGGGATCCTAGGGAAGCTGTTTGGTCAATTTGGGGAGGTCTCTCTAAGAAATTTTCAGCACACCTTGCCTTGGCCGTTGGAGGTGCTTTTTATAAAAATGAAAAAGGAGTGACTGTCATGGCCAATTAGAGGGTGTATTGTGGAGCTTAGGTGGAGGGCAAAGGAGCTCTACAATTCAATTTGGTTGAGCTAGCCTCTAGGTTTGATTTGGGTGAAGCTCCATGGTGGTGGCTCTTGTTTTGGCCATCTTTCGGCCACTAGGCTAGCCGGTTGGCTAGGGGGAGGTGGCTAGGTGCTCAGGGCATCCAGAGGAATCCATCACAATATTTTAATACAAATGTGTTTTGATTTGGCAAGGATATCTTAAGCATGTGTATTTTTTGGAATAAGATCCCTTAATTTGGGGGACTTTTGGTCCATCGCTTAGTTTAGGTGGTTAGATGGGTTTTGGCTCAGTCTTAGGGGTCAACTAATGGTTGAGGTGGAGTTAATTTTGTTGCTTTAGGGTGGTTGGGTCATATTTAGTGCATGGGTTCAATGTGGGTTCAAGTGATCAAATTTTAGGTTTGGGCTAGGTTTTTTGTGTCAAATAACCCAAATAAATGTTGCATTTGATGTGGATGATCATAATAAACAACTTTGGTGAAGGATGGAAGTGATTTTGGGCTCAATTGAAGGGTCAACTTTAGGGAATCTTGAATTTTAATCAATTTGGTCATGATGAGCTAGGCTTGGGTCTATGTTTAGCTAGCCTTGGGCTAACTCCAATTTGATTATTGTAAATGGTCAATAGGGACCGCATGAAGAGTTTTCAACATGAATTGGATGCGAATTTTGGGGTTAAGGGAACCAATTGGGTGAAATTTGGGGACTTAGCCAATTTGGGGCAAAATTTGGGAATTTTGGATTTAGGCCAAAATCAAATAAATTTGAGGCTTCAACAAGGCCAATTTATAGTTTATTTTTATTTTTATGAATATTATAAAGATTTGACAACATTGATTGGGGTCAATTGACAAGGCTATGGGTTCAATTTGGTGGGATTAGGTCAAGTGACTAAAATTGGGGGTTTAACCTTTACCAAAAATTGGGCTTAAATCATGGGCCAATTAAGCTTATATTTTGTCTAGTTTAGCCATACCACAAGTGAATTTTAGTTTAGGATTGAAATTGGTGTAAATTGAGATCAAATTGATGAGCATTTGAGTTGAATTTGGGGAAATTTGGGCCTTTAAAGGGCAATTTGGGGGTTTTGATCAAAAATGGTGATATTGGCCAAATTAAGTCATGTGTTAGTTGAAAAAAAATAAATTGAGAATATTTGGGAGGTTTTGGGAATTTTTGGGATTTTTTTGAATATTTGGAATTTTGGGCCCAAGAGGGGTATTTTGGTAATTTGGCCAAGTTGGGAATTTTGGGTAATTTAGTTATTTTCAAGGTGTTTGAAATGATTTGTTTTTAACTAAGTTTGGGTATTTTAGCTAGATTTCGACATTTTTGGCCAAATTTGTGGTCCCAAGGGTATTTGTGTAGTTTGGGGAATTTACGGGCAATAAGGTAGGTTGGGCATCTTAGTAGAGTTGGAGTACCAACCACCATTAATAAGCCATGGACCAATAGAAACCCCATGTTGGGTCCTCTATGTATTAGTCTTAGCTAAACCCTAGCCTAAAGCTAATGGGTTTAGGGAACCACCTGTAGGAGTCTCCCAAAAGAATCAAAGGACCAAGTCCAAGAAATTATGGGTTTAGGGTAGTGAGTGATTGTGAGTGCAAACAGATGCCTTAGCCCTAGATCAACAATCAAGGTCATCCCTAAGGTCCAAAAATCCTAAGGGTGACCCATCTTGAGTTTCCCCCATAGTGACCCCAACTACTAAGTGCTAGAGGTTATGACCAATATGTGGAACTTCAAGTTGAGTAGAGAAGAGTGTGAAATTTCTAATTATGAGGGCTCCTTGTCTAGTTTTCTAAGAATAGTCAATAGGAAAGTCCTATGGCTAGACCTTAGGCTACTAAANGGTGAGGGCTCCTTGTCTAGTTTTCTAAGAATAGTCAATAGTAAAGTCCTATGGCTAGACCTTAGGCTACTAAAGAGGAAACATTGAACCTCAACCAAAAGTGAGGTCAATAAATGGACCCTCAATAGGTGGGGTGTGTTGGGCAAGCACACCGCATGCATTGGCGTTGACCGACGAGATCAACAAAAACCAATACAAATTCCTTAGTCAACAGACTTGAAAAATGTTTAGATTTGTGTGTGTGATTTGTTTACTCTAGGGAAATTGGTGGGTGCATATTTGATCAAGTCAAGGAATAAGGACTTTTGCTGGGGATTGGAGAGTAGATTTTGAGTTATGAAATTTCAGAAATTTCTAGAAGATGAGGATCAGTATGCAAGGGCTGCCCCAAGGTAAGAATTGAAATTTAGGAATCAATTCCAAAAAGATAGGAAGAGTCGAAACTTCGGTACCAACCTCAAAAGATGAGAATCAAAATTTATGTTCTGCTCCAAAAATAAGATTCAGAATTTAGGTATTAATCCCAAGAAGAGAGTTGAAATCTACGTATCAACCTCGAAAGGTGAGAATCAGAATTTAGGTATTGAATCAAAAATGTGAGAATTGAAATTTAGGTATCAATTTCAAGAAGGGAGTAAAAATTTATGTATCGACCTCGAAAGGTGAGAATTAGACTTTAGGTACTTTTTCAAAAATTTGAGAATTGAAATTTAGGTATCAATTACAAGAAGAGAGTCAAAATTTAGGTATCGACCTCAAAAGGTGAGGATCATAATTTAGGTACTAATTCAAAAATCTGAGAATTGAAATTTAGGTATCAATTCCAGGAAGTGAGTTGAAATCTATGTATTGACCTCGAAAGGTGAGAATCATAATTTAGGTACTGATTAAAAAATGTGAGAATTGAAATTTAGGTATCAATTCTAAGAAGAATGTGAGAATTGAAATTTAGGTACCAATTCCAAGAAGAGAGTCAAAATTTAGGTATCGACCTCGAAATGTGAGAATCAGAATTTAGGTACTGATTCAGAAATGTGAGAATTGAAATTTAGGTATCAATTCTAAGAAGAGAGTCAAAATTTAGGTATCGACCTCAAAAGGTGAGAAGCAGAATTTAGGTACTGATTCAAAAATGTGAGAATTGAAATGTAAGTATCAATTCCAAGAAGAGAGTCAAAATTTAGGTATCGACCTCAAAATGTGAGAATTAAAATTTAGGTACTGATTCAAAAATGTGAGAATTGAAATTTAGGTATCAATTCCAAGAAGAGAGTCGAAATTTTCATATCGACCTCAAAAGAAAAGAATCAGAATTTAGGTACTGATTCAAAAATGTGAGAATTGAAATTTAGCTATCAATTTCAAGAAGGGAGTCAAAATTTAGGTATCGACCTCGAAAGATGAGTATCACAATTTAGGTACTGATTCAAAAATGTGAGAATTGAAATTTATGTATCAATTCCAAGAACATAGTCAAAATTTAGGTATCGACCTCAAAAGGTGAGAATCAGAATTTAGGTACTGATTCAAAAATGTGTGAAATGAAATTTAGGTATCAATTTCAGGGAGAGAGTCAAAATTTAGGTATCGACCTCAAAAGGTGAGAATCATAATTGAGGTACTGATTCAAAATGTGAGAATTGAAATTTACAAAGAGCTTGTGGTGTTGAATTTACAGAAGTGTGTCATGTGAAAAGGTTGACTATATTGAAGAAGATTTGTAGAGCTTTGCGGGGTTTTATGCATAATGCAAAATTCCGCGGGGATGTGAAGAGAGTTAATGTAGATAAAGATGGTTGTGCTACGCACACAAAGAGTAAGAAACTCTTAAAATGAAAGAATCCACTCAAAAGATTTTTATCACATTTATTATTTTAAAAATATGTCTTTAAAGTTTTAATTTTAATTGGTTGATTTTTTTATATAAAAAGAAATTTGTTTTGTAGTTTATTTATCGGTGATTACTTTTATTTAAATTTTATTTATTGTTAAATGGTTGTTGTTTCATTCTCTGTTCATTGAAATTCTGAACCAACGTGTGGTTCGTGGCTTTAATCCATTGCACAAAAAGGCACACTCCTGAGAAAAAATTTCATTAATCTGCTTCAATAGAAACATATCACAGATCAAACATAGGCTAAGGCCTCAAGAGGTACAATATATAGTCCAAGTAAAAATATATTCACAACATCTTATGTTATGAATACATTGCAGGCTAAATATATCAGATACATATCATGTTGCTAAAAAGTTAACCCTCTCACCGTCTGTGCTAGGTATGACGAGCTCCTGATCAAGAAGAGCTTCTAAGTCAAGCTCCAGGATAAGAGTTCCCTTTGCATGTAATTAGAGGTACAACCCTCTCATAGCTCGTATGGCAGTAGTTCTTCCAGTTCCAGGTTTTGGTGAAATCCATACGGCATTTTGCTTTCATCCATCCTGCGAAAAATCATAGACACCCTATGGTGTTGTACCCCTGGAATGCAATTTTTGGCAACGTCTGCACCATTGCCTTTAAGAACAAGTATTGTACCGATTGGTAGAGGAATCTCCACAGAACCTCTGAATTCGCCAGGGCTGACAATATTGATTTCTTTCCCAAATAAAATACTGCTTTTGCTCAGAAATGAGACCATGTGCAAGGGCCTCACAAAATCATGATGATTAATGTGTGGGGGAATGCAATCACCCACTTCATAGATATTAATAATGCAACTGTTGGGAATGCAGGTAGCAGGTAGAATATTCTATTTGACCATTCTTTTGATTATCCATTTGTTATTGGCGGTAGCGGATCTACTTGATCATGTCTGAAGATCCCAAGTGGATTCTCCTGTCTGTCATTCGTTTATAACAACAACCACACTAGATGGTGATTCTTCCCTTTCCTCTCATCCATTTCTTTAGCTCAGAGTATGTTCTTTCCATGAGAAGGCCCGCTGGACATCTATCTCTCAAATCAAAGATGCGGTCCAGAATGCTTCTTTCATCATTTTTTGAGGAAAACCCTGGTTTTCAACTCCAGCCCTTCCAGTATATTGATGAACTTTCCCTGAACTTCTTCATAAAATTCAAATTTGCTTTTATTTACTTTACTTATCTTGTAGTATTCTATCATACCACGGGTTGGCAGCTGTCGCGGGCGTTCCTCCCTTTGAGCATTGGTAGGACCCAAACTGGCGCTGGTTGACCTGGAGCATGAGACTCGGCCTCTAGTGGGATGTACAACTCTGGGCTCCACGGTACATACTGATCCGTCCTCAGTGGGACATACGGTTCATCCATCATAAAATTTGAAGTTGGAGATTGGTTGGCACTTGAGGTTTACTCTTCCAATGTACTAAAATAATGTAGATGCAGAACATTGCAATCTGGGCCGATATTTCAACGTTGCACGTCGGGCAACCCTTGCACAAAACATCTGACACTGAAAGTGTATTTAACTCTATCACAAACCCTAGTTATTCATCTATAGTGGGTAAGCTAGCAAAAGTTTCTTTCAGGTCTGGATCATAAATATGCCCCTCAGGAATGGGTGACCAAGTTGTTCGTCTCTCTTTGACGTCTGTGTTCCTGTCGTACAAAAGCTCTCTGCTTCTTGCGGCTGGTGTTTCTGCGTTGCATCCTGCGACGCAATGTGCTTGGTAGTCGTTCGTTATTAGCGGCTATTAAGCCTCCAGTAGGTGTAGCTACCATGGAGGGCAGACAGCTGGGCTCTTCCATTGGATCTTGCTCTGATATCACGTTCTTGCCTTGACATGATGCATTATCTTTAGCGGTCACTCTAAGTAGTGAAGGCAGTCCCTCTTTCTCTTTGCAGCTGACTATGTCCATGAGAGGACCTTCGTAGTCCATGTCAACCTGGTTAAAATCCATGTTGAAATCAATGGTACCGCCATGCGGCGCCATCTCCTCATTTAGTGCGAGGCTCCAGCCATCCTGGAAGGCAAAGATCAGCCTCTGTCGCGACATTTTATGCAAATGACATAAAAAACATCAGTAGGCCGAAACTTGTCATGAATAAGAACAAAATAAAGTATTTATTAAAGTAAATTTCAGTTTGTTTTGGTGAAATGAATTGTTTATTTTATGTAATATTTTTGTTAAATTTAGAAGAACATTATACTTAAAAGTGGAAAAAAGAAAATTTGAAGTTTAAAATTTCTTTCTCAAAATTTTCATTATATGGAGGTTAATTACAAAATTTGGACCCGGTCATAGACATTTGGCCATATAGATAACCCTAAAATAATCAAAGTTTCTAAAGTTTCACAGCAAGCAGAGGTAAGCGAGGTTAGGTCGCGTAATAAGTTTTTAGATATTGTCCATTTATTGGTAACATGGGTCTTTTGCCCTGGAAGTCCACTAACTCGTAGGCTCCTCCTGTGTAGACCTTTTCATTGACAATTTCACAAGTTGGCTCAAATTTTCCACCTATTTTGCAGCGTGCAAGAATAGGCCTTTTGAGCACAAGTACAAGGTCACCAACTTTGAATGTCTTTGAGTGGACCAATTTATCATGGGCTTGTACCATCTTTTACTGGTAAAACTCCAAATGTTGTTGTACTTCTAGTCGTTTTTCCTAGAGACTCTCCAATTCTTCAAGTCTAAGTTTTGAACTTTCTTCTGTTGTGAGTTGGTTGGCAACGACGACTCTGAGAGATGGTGTCTGGATTTTTAACAGTAGCACGACCTCGGACCCGTACACGATCATATAGGGTGTACACTGAGTGGGAGTCCTGAAAGTCGTCCGGTATGCCCACAAGGCTTCTAATAGTTTTCTTTTTTTGCCAATCCCTTTTGTGTTTCATCCAGTGTTTTCTTCAAAATCTGTACCAGAATTTTGTTGAAAGCCTCAGCCAGACCATTTTCTCTGGGATAGTAAATTGTAGAGTATCTCCAATCTATCCCATGTCTTTGAACAAAATTGTTGATCTTTCATAGTAAATTGTAGAGTATCTCCAATCTATCCCATATCTTCTGACAAAATTGTTGATCTTTGTACTTATGAAAGCTGTCCCATCGTCAGAAATTATTCTTTACGTTATTCCAAAATGGTTGACGATTTGGCTTTTAAAAAAATGAAGGAAGTGCTGTGTCGCAACCTCACCTCTGCACATTTGGAGAAGTAATCTATAGAGGCAATTATAAACCTGTGTCTCTGAAATATGGAGGGTCAATCAAACCTATTATGTTCGTGCCCCAACACTCGAATGGCCTTGAGGCAACAGTTGGGTGTAGCACATTTGGAGGCTGGTGTAAGACCACCCCATGCACCTGGCATTGGTGACATATTCTGGTTGTATCCATGCAATCGAACATAATTGTTGGCCAATAATACCCGAGTCTTTTGATCTTCATTTTTTATTTTTGGCCCTAACTGGTGAGCGCCACACAATCCAACATGTGGCTCTTTAACAATATTTTGTGCTTTGGCTCTGCTCACACATCATAGCCGCATTTGGTAGAATGATCTTCTATAGAGAACATTTCCTATCAGGGAGTAAGACATAGCCCTTCTTGTGATGTGGTGCACCTCAGACTTGTCTTCTGGTAGCTTTCCAGTATGTTAATATTCGATTAGTGTCTTACGCCAATCTTTGTTGATGTCTGCAACTGTATTTATTATTTCTTCCTTTTCAAGCTTGTGTAGAGTTTCGGAGTCAATCTGAGACATGACTCGTCTTCTTTGCACTGTGACTTCAATGGAATCCTCCGAGGGACATGCCATTTCCTTAGCAAGTTTTGCCAGAGCATCGGCATGGGCACTAATTTCCCTTAGGAATCTGATAGAAAGTTACATTAGGAATCTGCTCCAAGAGCTTCATCGTGTACCGACAGTATTATGCTAATCTTGGTTTCAAAATTTTGTATTGTCTGGCGACTTGCTGAGTGACGAGTTGGGAGTCGCCATAAATGGCAATATTTGTTATAACCATTGAGATTTCCATTTCCAATCTGGTGTTTAAAGCTTCATATTTTGCTTCATTGTTGGTGTACGGCTCTGTCAGGTTGTATAAGAACCTCATCATACCCTTATTAGGTGTGATAAAGATCAAACCAATCCCTGCTTTGTCTGGTATAACTGTGTCTGATCCTTTATTTTTTTTGGCTGACAAAGCGCCATCAAAGTACATCTCCCAGCATTGTGCACTGGATAATTCCATTTATAATATTTGCTCGTCTGCTAACTCGTTGTTGAGAGAGGACCCAGCTGGCAGTGGGTGTGCAGCGAGAGAGTCTGCTAGTATCTATCCCTTGATAGCACAGAGGGGAACAAAAGTTATATCAAATTGCAATAATATCATTGACCATCTTGCTTCCAGAGAGTGTTGGTCTGGTCATCAAATATTTCAATGGATTATCTTTCGAGCTCAGGGTAATCTTATAAGAAAGCATGTAATGTATAAGCTTTTGGACGACGAAAATTAATGCCAGACAATGTTTCTCAATAGATGGATACCTTATCTCCATCGGTATTAGGCGACGACTCAAGTAGTAGAGCACATTTTCTTTACCCTCATCATTAACTTAGGCTAAGAGGGCTCCAAGAGAGTTATCTAAAGCCGCGATATAAAGTATCAATGATTTTCTTGGGATAGGGGCTGCCAAGACAGAAGGTGTAATTAAATATTGTTTAACGTCCTCAAAGGCCCGCTGGTATTTTTCTTCCAAAATAAATTTGGCATCCTTTTTAATTAGTGCCGAGAAAGGATGACACCTACCTGAGAGATTAGAAATAAAGCGTCTCAGATATGCCAACTTCCCTTGGAAGGAACGTAGTTGTTTCAAGGTTTTAGGGGGAGGCATTTCCAAGATAGCTTTAATCTTATTCGGGTTGATTTTGATTCCCCAATGACGGACAATGAATCCTAAAAATTTCTCGAAAGTAACGCCAAAGGCGCACTTTAAGGGATTCATTCTAAGGTCATATCGTCGTAATCGTTCAATCACAATCCTCAAATTGTACAAATAGTCTATTTTTTGTTTACTTTTGATGACCAAATCATCCATGCAGCATTCTACTTGAATGTGCATGAGGTAGTAAAAAATCTTCTTCATTGCACGCTGATATGTTGCTCTGGCATTCTTTAAGACGAATGGTGTCACTGTGTAGCAAAAAATTTCAATTGGTGTTGTGAAGACTGTAAGTGATGCATCCTCGGGAGCTATCTTGATTTGGTTGTATCCCGATGATCCATCCATGAAGGATAAAGTTTAATGTGTTGAAGCGATATCCACCATCATCTACGGTATAGGTAGTGGAAACTCGTCTTTTGGACATGCCTTGTTCAAATCTCTGAAGTCGACATAAACACGGATATTTCCAATTTTATTCTTAACAGGTACGATGTTGGCTAACCACGTGGGGTATTGTTCTTCTTTAACAAAGTTGGCGTTTATCAATTTCTTCACCTTGGTGATGACTTGTTGTTCTATTTTGAGGTGCATTCTCCTGAGAACTTATTTTACTGGGGTTATAATCTTGTCAACCCCAATTTTATGGACTGCAACCGCTGCTGACAGTCCTGGCATTTCATCTTAGCTCCATGCAAAGCAATCATTGAATTCTATTAATAGTTTGATCAATTCTGCAGATTCTTTGTCATTAAGTAGAGAACTTATAAATGTAGGTCTAGGTCATTCTTCAGTCCCGAGGTTAATCTCTTTCAATTCATCAACAATAGATATAATTTCTTCCTCAAATTCCAGCGGAGCATCTTCTATCGGTTGGTCAATAGAGTCATCTTCTATTTCGAGGCAATCCTCTTATGATTCACCAGTAACAACCATGCAAAATTCAGAATCATCAACTGGTCCGACTGTACCAAATCTGAGACCCTCTTTTGAGTTAGGAGTTTGACTTGTAGCATTCCATAGTTTTTTAAAAAGTTGAAATTTATCTTTTGGCATTTGTTTTGGTAAGTGTCCTTTTGAATTAACTTTTGAACACTAGGCAAGAAGTAACCAAAAGGCAATTTCATTAATTCATTAGAATCATCATCCAAATTTACATGTTTTTAATAGAGGTAGAAGCACGATAAAACTTGATTGGCTTTGAACCAACACTACGGACTTCCTTGACCTCTAAACTCTTGAACTTTTGAGGGAGAATCGGAGTGAGGGTCATAACATTCACATAGTGGTTTATCCAATCATACATTGTTTCATATTCATTCTTTTTTGTATCTTCTAGAGATATCTCATACTAAGCTCTCTTCCGTCTTGTCATCATTTTCTCATGTTCAGAACTGTCTTCCTCACCAATATTGATAGTTGGCCTAGTCTGTTCAACAATTAACTTGATTCTTCCTCGTCCACATCCCTGGCCTCGACCTCAGGTGCGCAAATTAAATAGCCTTTCACCATATCGTTGTAAAGGAGTGGTGGAAGATTGCTGAAGTGGAGTTGAATGGCCTCCTTTTTGTGATTCTTCTGAATCTTCATCTTTGTTTATGATAACTTCACGAGAGAAGATAATTTTCTTTGGCGCGTAGTAGGCAGCATCTTCATGGATACCAAATTCATGCACTGAAAATGGTTGTAGGTCTCCCTTGATGCAATTTTCTTGACCATCTTTGCGGTATTTAATGCACGATGTAGAGATGATACATATTGTGCTCATGAATACATGGTCGACCCAATAGAGCTTAAAGAGGTCTCAGCATCGATGATATGAAATTTAGCAGTGGTCACGAGTTCTGCAACCTTCATAAGTAATGTAATTGATCCGAGGGCTCTTTCTCTTTTTTGGTTGAATCCTTTTAACATCATTTTATCGGTTGTAAGATCTTGAGCTTTAAAATCCAAATAGGCCAATGACCGTAGGCTCATAAAGTTAAGAGATTCTCCAGAATCCACTAAAGCTGTGGACAACACAAATCTGCCAATGTTGACGGAGATGTAGAGTGGACGATTGTGGTCGGCGGTATCGAGTAGCAAGTCTTCATCTGTGAAGGTTACCCCAGGCTATTCTTTCAACAAACAAAATTCATCTGAGGATGTGTTGGCCAACTTAGCTAAGCAAATTTTTGGGTCAAGCAAAGCTGTAACCAGAGACTCTCTCATCTCCTTTGGCAGGATCAGAGCGTCATAGATGCTTAGTCGGGCCGATAACTTCCTAAGATGAGCTAGCACATTGTAGTATACTTTGTATGATCCTTCAATTTTATCTTGATTATGTGTTTCTTCCACTGGTGGAGGTGAGGGTATCTCTTCTCGAGTCATTATCTGTTTTCATTTGTCTGTTGGAGTTGTTCTTCGTGGTAACACTTTTCCGCTCCTTAAGTTAACTTCCGTGATTTCTTCTTCTTGAGACATCATTTTTGAATCGTCTGGTGTCTTTTCCTCTTTATCAGAAAGATCTAAGTTGATGGCAAACGGTGTACCATGATGCTCAAGAATTGGCTCCTCATTATTAATGCTGTCATAAGCAGTATTATTGATGTCTTCTTTGGACTTGACAACGAGTTCATCAGACTTGAGGATGATTTGAGGATCGTTTTGAGGATCAAGATCAAAGCTAGATCGGTCACAATCAGTTACGTTATCCCCAGAAACAGTCAAAACGTAGACGAAATCACAATCTTTACATTCAAAAGATCCTGCAGGGCCAAAAAGTTAAGGGTTTGAGGATTTTCTTCCCCGAATCTGAGACAACCAATCTAGTAGAGGCGGTCCCTATCCTAACCCCCATGCTATCAATCTTTGTAGTGACATTTTTCTTCTTCTTCTTTGTCTATCGTCAGCTCTACTGACGAAACCTTCATCTCAGGCTTGGTATGTTGCAGACTCTAAAAGGAGGATTGTTTTGATGCAGATTGGATCTTGTTCAGTATCTTCTTGGATGATCTACTCCAGACCTCATTCCATTCTTCTTCGGTATTTGTTGAAGCTTGTTTCGATGAATCCTGTATGTGATTAAGGACCCTCTTGAGTTCATCCCACATTGTACTCCATCCATCTGTTCCAGTATACAGATCAATTGGGGACATTGGCTCAGCGGATATCATGTTTATGGAACCTTTTTTTGGTTCTCTCAAACACTCCTTTGGGATTGTTATGTTCTCTTCTTTGAGGTTCCTCTCGAGCTAGTCCTTAAAGACAAAGCATTTTTCTATAGTGTGCCCGAGCAACCGATGGTATGGGAAATAATTTAGTTCATTCTTCTTGTCCACCTCTTCAAGCTTCTTTTGGCTCTGGTAGTTTGAATTTTGGCTTCTTCATCAGACTCCTAAATATTTTAGGTATAGCTTCATCCTTGAAAGAATACACAATTTTCTGTCACTCCGATAAGGATATTCTTTTATCCTCTGTTCGAGGTGATCCCTCTTGAGGCGGCCACTGGTTGGATTGACTATTCTGCTTCTGAGAGTACTGTGACGAAGACTAGAAATGCTCTTCTGCATATATTTTTATCGACTGGTTTCCTTTGTCGACGGTCATAACCACTTCTGATTTCTTCTCAAACACTTTGGTCACCTTAGCCTTCTCATGTGGCTCCATGTGCTTTATTTCTTCTTGAAGACCGCTAGCTTTACTGAGTAGCTTCTTGAAGGATTTGATGGTGAGTCCCTTAAGCATGAAAGCTATTGGCTTTACTGAGTAGCTTCTCGAAGGATTTGATGGTGAGTCCCTTAAGCATGAAAGCTACTGCCCATGTATGCTTCTGAGTAGAATTTCAATCACATGATGTTCCTATAGCTGAGGTTCACATTTCATGTTAAGGTTTCTCCACCTCAAAATATAGTCAACCAAAGTTTCGCTAGGCTTTTGCTTTTCCATCATGAGCTCTCGAATCGACACATGATGTTGTGCCCCAACAAAGCTTTTCCCAAACAGTTGTTCCAATTCATAAAATGTTTTAACTGACCCATTAAGAAAGTCAGCCTACCAGTCAAAAGCAATACTTGACAAGCTGCTGATGAATTGCTGGCAGAGTAGAGCTTCATTATTTCTCGTGTTGTCACAGCTGGCTCAAAAATGCGCTTATGTGCTATCTGAAATTTCTAGTCCCATCGAATATATTGAAGTTTGGGGCCACAAAACCCTCGGGGAAAGGCACGGCATCAAACTCCTCTTGGTAAGGTCTACCCTTCAAAATTGATTCACCGCCCTTGGATTGGGCTAAGGCATCCCACACTTGTTCAACCATTTTCTTGAACTCTTTTTCTGTCATGGCACTTGATGGAGAATCTTTCTTCGGTTGCTCATCTTTTTTTGTTGAAGTAGCTTCTCTTCTTTCATTTATAATGTGTATGATTACTGGCTGATTAATCTCCGGAGAAGCCAATTACGGTGCTTGTGATTGCCCACAAATGATGGCCATGGCAGTCATAGCTGCAGTCATCTCTTCTATTCTTTTCTCCAGTAGACTAATTTGCTCATTCCTTATGAGGATAACCCTACACAGCTCATCTACGGCGTCTCTTCGGTGTGAGGTTGAGCCTCGTGCCAAGATGTGGTTGCTCTAATTTTGATTACATGGACATCCATGAAATCTTCCTCCAAGTAATCATTGTAATCAAAATCTTCATTGTCGCTATCGATAGAAACTATATGTTCTCAAGCTAACTCAGAAATCTCGATCCTGAGTTTCTCAACTTTCTGTTCAATTATTGAATCCTTGACCGCGTTAACATCTGGAGTACCGTGATGGACATCCTCTATTTGTTCTTCCATCTCACCGGTTATTGCCGCGATGATATCAGATATCACAGATCCTGGTTTCATTTCTTATCCTGTAGGCTCACTGGACTGTATCGTTGCAGCAACCTTGGGTACCCATACCTTTTTCTTTTTTGATGATGATGTCTCAGGATGAAGCGTCTTAGTAGAAACATCAATATGTCAAGGGAAATTATGCTCCCCGTGGTGTAGACCGGCTACAGTGTCAGGTAAGCATCTCGTATTTTGTCCTTGGGATTGTAGGAATATCTCCATAATAGGTGACTGGTAAGATCTTTGGACCCAGTCTCAACTTAGGCGGTTGACGACCAGTAGTCCTAATGGCAGTATAATGAGTATTAATTACTGTGGTATCAACTTTATTCCCTAAACGGAACTAAACGGGGATACGAGTAGGTGGCACTCCAGTTGTCTTGTGAGATTGTCTGGCGGATTTGACGCCCTACAAAATTTCCTTCTTCATGCGAGGAGAAATTGCATCTCCCACTCGTTTAGGTAACTCGCTAACTGAATATTTTTCTTTGGTAGAAAGCCTTCTGAAAACTTCATTAACTCAAGTGATACGAGTGAACTTCTTCCTCTCCTCACTCTGTCCATGAAGTGACGGTAATGCAGCTGCGATCCTTCAGATACTCTCATATCCCTTGGTTTCTATCAGAGGATGGAATCTACTTCCTCGCAGGAGTGGATAAATTTTTGGTAACACTTCTTCAACTTGATGGGGCTTCTCCTCAACAGGTGGTTCTTTAGGAGCCTTGGCTTTAATGGCCCTCTGAATTTTTATGTTGCAATTCCTCCTTTGAGTTCGGGTCAGTGGTATAGTCCTCAAACTTGATCCGATCTCAAACACAGGTGGTGTGAAAATTAATCCCTAAGTCGGATCCTCAATAATCATCACTTCTTTCCCCTTAGTAGCCGCGGGCCTAGCAGGTTTGGCAGGTGTCACGACGCCAACAACTTTAGGCTTCTTGCAGGTAGGGAAGTCTTAAAGGCAATTCAAGTTGAATTCTGCAGATGGCTTCGGCATTTCTAGAGCAGCGATCTTCATTACTACAAATAAGGCTTTTCTGAGGATGACCTTGAGATCTTCAAATCCAGCTCCAAACTTGATGGTGGGAGCGATGTTACAGGCGCTACGGTCCGTTGGCAGGTTGCAGGAAAAGGTCAGTGTTGGGTAAGCCATTACAGCGGGCTTGAAAACATAAAGTTTCAAGGTTAGCTATATGGTCAAAACCTCGTAATTTTTAGTGCAAGCACTGAAAGTAGAGGTTGATTTGTAGACCGGGTGGGTCTTAGTTTGTAGGTATTTTAACATCTTTATCTAAGAAAAAGTGTAAAATTTAATTAATATAAGAAAATTTTAAAGTACGGGCATCACAATACAATTTGGTTTAATTTGCGAGATAGCAAGTTAAATTTGGAAGGGAGATGCGAAGTATTTTAGGACCCAGTGCGAAAATCATTTAATGGCAGACAACGCCCAAGTGGAACTAGTCCACCGACACACCTATTGGGGGTCCAACCCCACATGAAAATTTAAAGAGTCCTTAATGGCCTTCTGAGCTCTCTGTTCAAAGATGATTGAACAGCTAGTCCTGAAGTCCAAGGAGTTGGTTGTACCATCCCATGACAGAAATAAGTAAAGTTTTCCAACAAAAAAAAGGTGATTTGGTCCAAGAGGGACATGGACATATTACTGATGTGTGAAAATAATATTTCTTGATTTTTATGGAAAGAAAAGCTTGTCCCCAGCGGAGTCGCCAGAAGTTATCGGCGCTATTTTTGGTTGGAGAGTTGCCTGTAAGACGCTGTCGGTCACCAGAATCAAAATACCGTTGCCCACTTAGGAAGGACGTTTTAATTTAAATATGTATTTAGTTTTAGAAAAATATGAAATCAAACTGACCCCATATTTTTCATAGTTTAAATGAAAAATTTTTAGAAAAATATGAAATCAAACTGACCTCATATTTTTCATAGTTTAAATGAAAGAGCACTGTTTAGAAAAATATGAAATCAAACTGACCCCATATTTTTTATAGTTTAAATGAAAGAGCACTAATGTATCTATCCCAAAGGATAAACACAAGACTTGAGGATGAGGCTCGATAAAATAAACTAAGGACTCCCGAGGATAAACACACAACTTGAGGATGAGGCTCGATCAAATAAATTAAAGAATATATGACATTCGTTTGTTCTGCAAAACTATTTTATTTGTGAACAAATTCCCCTATTTAATATAAATAATTAAATAGGATTTATATTAAGCTGGGTTCGGACATGCTTCCTATAAGGGCAAGCCTCTATAGTTAATCACATCTTAAAAGACCAAAGTCACCTAAGAAGACTCTCGATAAAAATTAGGAAATATTATCTTCAAGGAATTTCAAAGAGTAGGACTCTTCAATGAGATCAGAAGTAGAGGTGTGAAAGGAGAGTGGTTCAAATTTTGAACAATTTATTGTAGAATCCAAAGGAGGAAGAACTAAAGGATGTCATTGATCTGGAGGAGAACCCCGGTGACTTCCCAAGCTATCTTAATGTTTGGCTTCAGTTTTTAGGAGAAAATTTTAAGTTTTTCATCTGCCAATTTTCTTATTTAGGGCTTACATTCATGTGAAACAATCACACAAATAACCTAGAAGATGTCAGGATTTAGGTTGTAACAGACGACAACCTCGGAATCTTAAGGTGAGTTAGGGCTTATATTGTATAGCAGGGTTATACAAAGGCCTAATGATAAGGTGAGGATTTAAATTGCATAAGCAAGCAACCTCAAAGTCCTATGGCTTTGTTGTCTAAGTCTAAAGAAGAAAGATTGGTTTAGCTGGGGAAGACAAGTTTTGCTTTTGAAGATGGATGTGTTGCCCACCATGCTAGCTCCAAGCTCCTTACCGCGACGAGTTTGAGTATTATAGTGTGTCAAGTTATAATGTCAAATCAGGTGGCCCTATGGTTGAAGTTCTTTAAATTTTATAGGGGCANGTGCATTGGCGTTGACCGACGAGATCAACAAATACCAATACAAATTCCCTTAATCAACAGACTTGGAAAATGTGTAGATTTGTGTGTGTGATTTGTTTCCGCTAGGGAAATTAGTGGGTGCATATTTGATCAAGTCAAGGAACAAGGACTTTTGCTGGGGATTAGAGAGTAGATTTTGAGTTATGAAATTTCAGAAATTTCTAGAAGATGGGGATCAGTATGCAAGTGCTGACCCCAAGGTGAGAACTAAAATTTAGGTATCAATTCCAAAAAGATAGAAAGAGTCAGAACTTTGGTACGAACCTCAAAAGATGAGAATCAAAATTTATGTTCTGCTCCAAAAATGAGATTCAAAATTTAGGTATTAATCTCGAGAAGAGAGTTGAAATCTATGTATCAACCTTGAAAGGTGAGAATCAGAATTTAGGTACTGAATCAAAAATGTGAGAATTGAAATTTAGGTATCAATTTCAAGAAGAGAGTAAAAATTTAGGTATCGACCTCAAAAGGTGAGAATTAGAATTTAGGTGCTTTTTCAAAAATTTGAGAATTGAAATTTAGGTATCAATTCCAAGAAGAGAGTCAAAATTTAGGTATCGACCTCAGAAGGTGAGGATCATAATTTAGGTACTAATTCAAAAATCTGAGAATTAAAATTTAGGTATCAATTCCAAAAAGAGAGTCGAAATTTAGGTATTGACCTCGAAAGGTGAGAATCATAATTTAGGTACTGATTAAAAAATGTGAGAATTGAAATTTAGGTATCAATTCTAAGAAGAATGTGAGAATTGAAATTTAGGTATCAATTCCAAGAAGAGAGTCTAAATTTAGGTATCGACCTCGAAATGTGAGAATCAGAATTTAGGTACTGATTCAGAAATATGAGAATTGAAATTTAGGTATCAATTCTAAGAAGAGAGTCAAAATTTAGGTATCGACCTCAAAAGGTGAGAATCAGAATTTAGATACTGATTCAAAAATGTGAGAATTGAAATTTAGGTATCAATTCCAAGAAGAGAGTCATAATTTAGGTATCAACCTCAAAAGGTGAGAATCAAAATTTAGGTATTGATTCAAAAATGTGAGAATTGAAATTTAGGTATCAATTCCAAGAAGAGAGTCGAAATTTTCATATCGACCTCAAAAGGAGAGAATCAGAATTTAGGTACTGATTCAAAAATGTGAGAATTGAAATTTAGGTAACAATTTCAAGAAGGGAGTCTAAATTTAGTTATCGACCTCGAAAGGTGAGTATCACAATTTAGGTACTGATTCAAAAATATGAGAATTGAAATTTGTGTATCAATTCCAAGAACATAGTCGAAATTTAGGTATCGACCTCAAAAGGTGAGAATTAGAATTTAGGTACTGATTCAAAAATGTGTGAATTGAAATTTAGGTATCAATTTCAGGGAGAGAGTCAAAATTTAGGTATCGACCTCAAATGTGAGAATTAAAATTGAGGTACTAATTCAAAATGTGATAATTGAAATTTATAAAGAGCTTGCGGTGTTGAATTTGCAGAAGTGTGTCATGTGTAAGGGTTGACTTTATTGAAGAAGATTTGTAGAGCTTTGTGGGGTTTTGTGCATAATGTAAAATTCTGCGGGGATGTGAAGAGAGTTAATGCAGATAAAGATGGTTGTGCTACGCACACAAAGAGTAAGAAACTCTTAAAATGAAAGAATCCACTAAAAAGATTTTTATCACATTTATTATTTTCAAAATATGTCTTTAAAGTTTTAATTTTAATTGTTTGGTTTTTTTATATAAAAAGAATGTTTTGTTGTTTATTTATCGGTGATTACTTTTATTTAAATTTTATTTATTGTTAAAGGTTTGTTGTTTCATTCTTTGTTCATTGAAATTCTGAACCAACGTGTAGTTCGTGGCTTTCATCCATCGCACAAAAAGGCAACTAACAAAAAGGCACACTCCTGAGAAAAAAAATCATTAATCTGCTTCAATAAAAACATATCACAGATCAAACATAGGCTAAAGCCTCAAAAGGTACAATATATAGTCCATGTCAAAATACATTCAGAACATCTCATGCTATGAATACATTGCAGGCTAAATATATCAGATACATGTCATGTTGCTAAAAAGTTAACCCTCTCACCGTCTGTACTAGGTATGAAGAGCTCGTGATCAAGAAGAGCTTCTAAGTCATGCTCTAGGATAAGAGTTCCCTTTGCATGCACTTAGAGGTACAACCCTCTCATAGCTTGTATGGCAGTAGTTTTTCCAGTTCCAGGTCTGGGTGAAATCCATATGGCATTTTGCTTTCATCCATCCTGCAAAAAATCATAGACACCCTACGGCATCGTACCCCTGGAATGCAATGTTTGGCAACGTCTGCACCGTTGCCGTTAAGAGCAAGTACTGTACCGAGTAGTAGAGGAATCTCCACAGAACCTTTGAATTCACCAGGGCTGACGATATTGATTTCTTTCCCAAATAAAATATTGCTTTTGCTCAGAAATGAGACCATGTACAAGGGCCTCACAAAATCATGATGATTAATGTGTGGGGGAATGCAATCACCTACTTCATAGTTATTGATAATGCAACTGTTGGGAATGTAGGTAGTAGGTAGAATATTCCATTTGACCATTCTTTTGATCATCCATTTTGTCATTGGCGGTAGCGGATCTACTTGATCATGTCTGAAGATCCCAAGTGGATTCTCCTGTCTGTCATTCGTGAAGTTATAACAACAGCCACACTAGATGGTGATTCTTCCCTTTCCTCTCATCCATTTCTTTGGCTCAGAGTATGTTCTTTCCATGAGAAGGCCCGCTCGACCTCTATCTCTCAAATCAAAGATGCAGTCCAGAATGCTTCTTTCATCATTTTTTGGAGAAAACCCTGGTTTTCAGCTCCAGGCCTTCCATTATATTAATGAAATTTCCTTGAACTTCTTCATAAAATTCAAATTCGCTTTTATTTACTTTACTTATCTTGTAGTATTCTATCATACCAGGGGTTGGCAGCTGTCGCGGGCGTTCCTTCCTCGAGCATTCGCAGGACCCAAACTGGCGCTGGTTGATCTGGAGCATGAGACTCAGCCTCTAGCGGGATGTACGACTCTGGGCTCCACGGTACATACTGATCCGTCCTCAGTGGGACATACGGTTCATCCATCATAAAATTTGAAGTTGGAGATCGGTTGGTGCTTGAGGTTTACTCTTCCAATGTACTAAAATGATGTAGATGCAGAACATTGTAATCTGGGCCGGTATTTCAACGTTGCACGTCGGGCAACTCTTGCACAAAACATCTGGCACTGATAGTGTGTTTAACTCTGTCACAAAACCCGGTTCTTCATCTTTGGTGGGTAAGCTAGCAAAAGTTTCTTTGAGGTCTGGATCATAAATATGCCCCTCAGGAATAGGGGTGAGCAAGTTGTTCGTCTCTCTTTGACGTCTGCGTTCCTGTCGTAGAGAAGCTCTCTGCTTCTTGCGGCTGGTGTTTCTGCGTTGCGTCCTGCGACGCGAAGTGCTTGGTAGTCGTTCGTTATTAGCGGCTATTAAGCCTCCAGTAGGTGTAGCTACCATGGAGGGCAGACAGCTGGGCCCTTCCATTGGATCTTGCTCTGCTATCACGTTCTTGCCTTTGCATGATACGTTATCTTTAGCGGTCACTCTAAGTAGTGAAGGCAGTCCCTCTTTCTCTTTGCAGCTGACTACGTCCATGAGAGCACCTTCGTAGTCCATGTCAACCTGGTTAAAATCCATGTTGAAATCAATGGTACCGCCCTGCGGCGCCATCTCCGCATTTAGTGCGAGGCTCCAGCCATCCTGGAAGGCAAAGATCAGCCTCTGTCCCGACATTTTCTGCAAATGACACAAAAAACGTCAGTAGGCTGAAACTTGTCATGAATAAGAACAAAAAAAAGTATTTATTAAAGTAAATTTTAGTTTGTTTTGGCGAAATGAATTGTTTATTTTATGTATGATTTTTGTTAAATTTAGTGGAACATTATTCTTAAAAGTGGAAAAAAGAAAATTTGAAGTTTAAAATCTCTTTCTCAAAATTTTCGTTATATGGAGTTTAATTACAAAATTTTGACACATTTGGCCACATAGATAACCCTAAAACAATCAAAGTTTCCAAAGTTTCACAGCAAGCAGAGGCAAGAGACGTTAGGTCGCGTAATAAGTTTTCAGATATCGTCCATTTATTGGTAACATGGGTCTTTTGCCCTGGAAGTCCACTAACTCGTAGGCTCCTCCTGTGTAGACCTTTTCAATGAAAATTGGTCCCTCACAAGTTGGCTCAAATTTTCCACCTATTTTGCAGCGTGCAAGAATAGGCCTTTTGAGCACAAGTACAAGGTCACCAACTTTGAATGTCTTTGGGCGGACCAATTTATCATGGGCTTGTACCATCTTTGCCTGGTAAAGCTCCAAATGTTGTTGTGCTTCTAGTCGTTTTCCCTAGAGACTCTCCAATTCTTCAAGTCTGAGTTTTGCACTTTCTTCCATTGTGAGTTGGTTGGCAACGACTACTCTGAGAGATGGTGTCTGGATTTTTAACAGTAGTACGGCCTCGGACCCGTACAAGATCATATAGGGTGTACACTGAGTGAGAGTCCTGAAAGTCTTCTAGTAGGCCCACAAGGCTTCTAATAGTTTGTTTTGCCAATCCCTTTTGTTTTCACCCAGTGTTTTCTTCAAAATCTGTACCAGTATTTGGTTAAAAGCCTCAGCCAGACCATTTTCTCTGGGATAGTAAATTGTAGAGTATCTCCAATCTATCCCATGTCTTTGACAAAATTGTTGATCTTTCATAGTAAATTGTAGAGTATCTCCAATCTATCCCATATCTTCTGACAAAATTGTTGATCTTTGTACTCCTGAAAGCTGTCCCATTGTCGGAAATTATTCTTTACGGTACTCTGAAACAGTAGAAGATTTGGCTTTTAAAAAAATGAAGGAAGTGCTGTGTTGCAACCCCACCTGATGGTATTGCCTCTGCACATTTGGAGAAGTAATCTATAAAGGCAATTATAAACCTGTGTCCTCTGGAAGATGGAGGGTCTATCGGACCTATTATGTCCGTGCCCCAACACTCGAATGGCCGTGAGGCAACAGTTGGGTGTAACACATTTGGAGGCTGGTGTAAGACCACCCCATGCACTTGGCATTGGTGACATCTTCTGGTTGTATGCATGCAATCAGACATCATTGCTGGTCAATAATACCCGAGTCTTTTGATCTTCATTTTCATTTTTGGCCCTAACTGGTGAGCGCCACACAATCCAGCATGTAGCCCTTTAACAATCTTTTGTGCTTTGGCTCTGCTCAAACATCATAGCCACATCTGGTAGAATGATCTTCTATAGAGAACATTTCCCATCAGGGAGTAAGACATAGCCTTTCTTGTGATGTGGTGCACCCCAAACTTGTCTTCTGGTAGCTTTTTAGTATGTAAATATTCAATTAATGGCTTGCACCAATCTTTGTTGATGTCTGCAACTGTATTTAATATTTATTCCTTTTCAAGCTTGTGTAGAGTTTTGGAGTCGATCCGAGACACGACTCGTCTTCCTTGTACTGTGACTTCAATGGAATCCTCAGAGGGACACGCCATTTCCTTAGCAAGTTTTGCCAGAGCGTCGGCATCGGCATTAATTCCCCTAGGAATCTGATAGAAAGTTACATCAGGAATCTGCTACAAGAGCTTCATCGTGTACCGATGGTATTCTGCTAATCTTGGTTTCAAAATTCTGTGTTGTCTGACGACTTGCTGAATGAAGAGTTGGTAGTTGTCGTAAATGGCAATATTTGTTATATCCATTGAGATTTCCATTTCCAATCCGGTGATTAAAGCTTCATATTTTGCTTCATTGTTGGTGTACGACTCTGTCAGGTTGTATAAGAACCTCATCATACCCTTATTAGGTGTGATAAAGATCAAACCAATCCCTGCTTTGTCTGGTATAACTGTGTCTGATCCTTTATCTTTTTTGGCTGACGAAGCGCCATCAAAGTACATCTCCCAGCGTTGTGCACTGGATAATTCCATTTGTAATATTTGCTCGTCTGCTAACTCGTTGTTGAGAGAGGACCCAGCTGGCAGTGGGTGTGCAGCGAGAGAGTCTGCTAGTATCTGTCCCTTGATAGTACAGAGGGGAACAAAAGTTATATCAAATTGCAATAAGATCATTGACCATCTTGCTTCCGGAGAGTGTTGGTCGGGTCATCAAATATTGCAATGGATTATCTTTTGAGCTCAGGGTAATCTTATGAGAAAGCATGTAATGTATAAGCTTTTGGGCCACAAAAATTAACGCCAGACAATGTTTCTCAATAGACGGATACCTTATCTCCACCGGTATTAGGCGACGAATCAAGTAGTAGAGCACATTTTCTTTAACCTCATCATTAACTTGGGGTAATAAGGCTCCAAGAGAGTCATCTAAAGCCCTGATATAAAGTATCAATGGTTTTCTTGGGATAGGGGCTGCCAAGACAGAAGGTGTAATTAAATATTGTTTAACGTCCTCAAAGGCCCGCTGGCATTTTTCTTCCAAAATAAATTTGGCATCCTTTTTAATTAGTTCCGAGAAAGGATGACACCTACCTGAGAGATTAGAAATAAAGCGTCTCAGATATGCCAACTTCCCTTGGAAGGATGTAGTTGTTTCAAGGTTTTAGGGGGAGGCATTTCCAAGATAGCTTTAATCTTATCGGGTCGGTTTTGATTCCCCAATGACGGACAATGAATCCTAAAAATTTCCCAGAAGTAACGCCAAAGGCGCACTTTAAGGGATTCATTCTAAGGTCATATCATCGTAATCGGTCAATCACAATCCTCAAATTGTACAAATGGTCTATTTTTTGTTTACTTTTGATGACCAAATCATCCACGTAGAATTCTACTTGAATGTGCATGAGGTAGTAAAAAATCTTTGTCATTGCACGCTGATATGTTGCTCTGGCGTTCTTTAAGACAAACGGTGTCACTGTGTAGCAGAAAATTTCAATTGGTGTTCTGAAGACTATAAGTGCTGCATCCTCGGGAGCTATCTTGATTTGGTTGTATCCCGATGATCCATCCATGAAGGAGAAAATTTAATTTGTTGAAGCGATATCCACCATCATCTCCAGTATAGGTAGTGGAAACTCGTCTTTTGGGCATGCCTTGTTCAAATCTCTGAAGTCGACATAAACACGGATTTGTCCATTTTTCTTCTTAACAGGTACGATGTTGGCTAACTACGTGGGGTATTGTTCTTCTTTAACAAAGTTGGCGTCTATCAATTTCTTCACCTTGGCGATGACTTGTTCTAATTTTAGGTGCATTCTCCTGAGAGCTTATTTTACTGGGGTTATAATCTTGTCAACCCCAAGTTTATGGACTGCAACCTCTGCTGACAGTCCTGACATTTCATCTTTGCTCCATGCAAAGTAATCTTTGAATTCTGTTAATAGTTTGATCAATTCTGCAGATTCTTTGTCATTAAGTGGAGAACTTATAAATGTAGGTCTGGCTCATTCTTCACTCCCGAGGTTAATCTCTTTCAATTCATCAACAGTAGATTTAATTTCTTCCTCAAATTCCGGCGGAGCATCTTCTATCAGTTGATCAATAAGGTCATCCTCTATACCAAGGCAATCCTCTTCTGATTCACCAGTAACAACCATGCAAAATTCAGAATCATCGACTGATCCGACTGTGCTAAATCTGAGACCATCTTTTGAGTTAGGAGTTTGACTTTTAGCATTCCATAGTTTTTCAAAAAGTTGAAATTTATCTTTTGGCATTTGTTTTGGTAACCGTCCCTATTGAATTAACTATGAACACTAGACAAGAAGTAATCAAAAGGCAATTTCATTAATTCATTAGAATCATCATCCAAATTTACATGTTTTTCAAGCTCAACAAAAGTAGAAGCACGATAAAACTTGATCGGCTTTGAACCAACACTACGGACTTCCTTGACCTCTAAACTCTTGACCTTTTGAGGGAGAATCAGAGTAGGATCATAACATTCACATAGTGGTTTATCCGATCATACATTGTTTCATATTCATTCTTTTCTATATCTTCTATCATAACATTCACATAGTGGTTTATCCAAACATACATTGTTTCATATTCATTCTTTTCTGTATCTTCTAGAGATATCTCGTACTAAGATCTCTTCCGTCTTGTCATCATTTTCTCATGTTCAGAACTGTCTTCCTCACCAATATTGAAAGTTGGCCTAGTCTGTTCAACAATTAAATTGATTTTTCCTCGTCCACATCCCTGGCCTCGACCTCGGGTGCGCGACTAAACAGCCTTTCACCATCTCGTTGTAAAGGAGTTGCGGAAGATTGCTGAAGTAGAGTTGAATGGCCTATTTTTTGTGATTCTTCTGAATCTTCATCTTTGTTTATGATAACTTCACGAGAGAAGACAGTTTTCTTTAAAGGTGCGCAGTAGGCAGCATCTTCATGGATACCAACTTCATGCACTGAAAATGGTTGTAGGTCTCCCTTTGATGCAATTTTCTTGACCATCTTTCTAGTATTTAATGCACTGGTGTATGAATGATGGAACCATATTATGCTCATGAATCCATGGTCGAAATACAATTTTCTTGACCATCTTTGTGATATTTGATGCACTGGTGTAGGGATGATGGAACCATATTGTGCTCATGAATCCACGGTCGACCCCCTTCATGCACTGAAAATGGTTGTAGGTCTCCCTTGATGCAATTTTCTTGACCATCTTTGCGGCATTTAATGCACGATGTAGAGAAGATGGAATCATATTGTGCTCATGAATACACGGTCGACCCAATAGAGCGTAAAGAGGTCTCAGCATTGACGATATGAAATTTAGTAGTTGTCACGAGTTCTCCAACCTTCATAAGTAATGTAATTGATCCGAGGGCTCTTTCTCCCTTTTGGTTGAACTCTTAACATCATCTTATCGGTCCTAATATCTTGAGCTTCAAAATCCAAATAGGCCAATGTCTGTAGGCTCATCAAGTTAAGAGATTCTCCAGAATCTACTAAAACTCTGGACAACACAAATCTGCCGATGTTGACGGAGATGTAGAGTGGACGATTGTGGTCGGGGGCATCGAGTAGCAAGTCTTCATCTGTGAAGGTTACCCCAGGCTATTCTTTCAACAAAAAAAATTCATCTAAGGATGTGCTGACCCACTGAGCTAAGCAAATTTCTGGGTCAAGAAAAGTTGTAACCAGAGACTCTCTCATTTCCTTTGGCAGGATCATAGCATCGTAGATGCTTAGTTGGGCCGGCAACTTCCTAAGATGAGCTAGCACATTGTAGTCTACTTTTTATGATCCTTTGATTTTATCTTGATTATGTGGTTCTTCCACTGGTGGAGGTGAGGGTATCTCTTCTCGAGTCATTATCTATTTTCATTTGTCTGTTGGAGCTGTTCTTGGTGGTAACACTTTTCCGCTCCTTAAGTTAACTTCCGTGATTTCTTCTTCTTGAGACATCATTTTTGAATCTTCTGGTGTCTTTTCCTCTTTTTCAAAAAGATCTAAGTTGATGGCAAATGGTGTACCATGATGCTCGAGAATTGGCTCCTCATTATTAGTGCTGTCATAAGCGGTATTATTGATGTCTTCTTTGGACTTGACAACGAGTTCATCAAACTCGAGGATGATTTGAGGATCATTTTGGGGATCAAGTACAAAGCTAGATCGGTCACAATGAGTTACGTTATCCCCAGAAACAGTCAATACGTAGCCGAAATCACAATCTATACATTCAAAAGATCCTGTAGGGACAAAAAGATAAACATACAAAGTCAAGGGTTCGAGGATTTTCTTCCCCGAATTTGAGACAACCAATCTAGTAGAGGCGGTCCCTATCCTACCCCCCGTGCTATCAATCTTTATAGTGACGTTTTTTCTTCTTCTTCTTTGTCCTTGACGAAGACAACTCTCCTGACGAAACCTTCATCTCAGGCTTGGTATGTTGCGGACTCTGAAAGGAGGCTTGTTTTGATGCAGACTGGATCTTGTTCAGTATCTTCTTGGATGATCTGCTCCAGACCTCATTCCATTCTTCTTCGGTATTTGTTGAAGCTTGTTTCGATGAATCTTGTATGTGATTAAGGACCCTCTTGAGTTCATCCCAAGTTGTACTCCATCCATCTGTTCCAGTATACAGATCAATTGGGGACATTGGCTCAGCCGATATCATGTTTATGGAATGTGATATACAGATGTGATTGAGTGTCTTAATTAGTTTTGAAAATGTGATTTTTCAAAATTTTATTTAATTTATATAATTATTTTCATGCAAAAAAAGGATTTTTTGAAGAAAATTCCTAACTTAACCAAGGTAAATCCTAATAGATTGAAATTTTTACTGGAGGTAGACGTAGACCAAAGAAGCGTTTAGACTAAATTTAATGTTTTTTTTGAATTTTATTTGAATTTTAAGAATTATTTTAAATTCCAGGGTATTTTTTAAATATAAAATATGTTAAATGGAGAAAATTAAGTTTTGTATTTTTGAAAAGTCTCCCAGAGGTCAGAGAACTTAGAGAAGAATATTTTATATCTTTTTGAATTTTACTTGATTTATTGAAATTATTCTTAATGAAAATCCATTTTAGCCTTTAAAAATCATTTTTAGCTTTAAAATTTAGTATCTTTATTTAGAAACCCAGGAAAAATATTCTAATTATTCTTAAATATTTAGGAATCAATTTAAAATATTTCCATGAGTTTTATTATTTTTATGATTTTTATGGATTTTTAATTATTTTAAATATCTAAAAAATAGCCTAAAAATGAAGTTGTTACTTTAAATATCATTTTATTTTTATAAAATGCCCCTGATCATAGAGGACTCAAAAAATAAGTTTTTTATAAATTTTTGAGTTATATTTTGATTTTTAAAAATCCTATAAATGCCAAAAATGATGTTTATCTTTAAAAATCAACTTATGTTATCAAATGAACTCAAAATATTTTCAAATTTTTGTGGTGAGTTCTCTAGATATAGTGGAGATCAAAAATCAAGTCATTTAAATATTTATATCTTTCAATATTAATTATCTAGTGATTTAGTGTTCATGAAAATTAAGTACATTTTAAATGGCTTGACCCATAAAATTATTTCGAAAAGCTACTCCGGTCATGGTGAACCTTCCAAAATTTTCTTGAAATTTTCTAATCAACATGCTAATTCTCATGACTATTTTAAGGAAATAATGTGCAAAAACTTGAAAAATATGGATCTCTGTCTAGGAACCTCCTCTGACTTTGAAAAATCAGAGGATGTTCCTCTTGACAGAGGATACAACATGCCAAAAATTCAATCTATAGTGATAAGTCTAAATGCATGGAGAATCAAAACATTCAAATCAGTGTTTAATTAAGTAAAAATAAAATATACATCACATGGACCTAAAATTATTTCCACATTGTTCTCCTTTGTTCACTGAGTAAGAGGGTATTTTTAATTTATTTTTACAATTTTTCTATACAAAGTTATGAATTTTTGAAGCTAGGGGTATTTAAATAAATAGGAAAAATCCCTATTTATCTATTTAAATAGCGCGTGCTGATTAGATCCTAGGCGGCTCTGAAGGCACGCGTGTCGCGCTCTGGTTGGACGCCGCCTTCCATGTAGCTGCTGACTCGGCCCACTGTTTATGTTTCAGTGCTGTCCGGCTTGATTTCCTCTATCCATTCGATACACACTTGATCAAACGGCTCCCCTTCATCATCCTGGATAGAATGATCCTATGACCGTCCACACTAACACCCTAAGATCTCAGCCTAAACTCAACCAAATCACTTTGGGTTTGATCTTATGGACTCGTATAAGTGAGACGAACACATCCATATGGTAATCATGCAATTAATATAAGTCTAATCAAATGTAAGATCAAAATAGGCTTGGGAGGGAGAGAAGTTTTATACCTTTGCTTTGAGAAGTGAAGCTTCAATCAGAGGGTCTTGGCACATTCATTTGGGTCCAAAGAGGCTAGGGATTAAGTCTCTTGTTGTGGTGTAAGGCTTAAGTAGGAATTTGATCATGGCCATATTTGGGTGTTGGTCTAGAGCTATGGTAGAGGCTCTGTGGAAGGGGGATTTTATAGGGCTTTGGCTTCTTTCACTGTTGTGAAGGTGTGGGTAAAGTTAATTAACGTTTGGTAGAGTGTGGAGGTGTAATGAGTTCTGTCCTGGTTTTCGGCAAGGTTTCGAGCTCAAAATTGAACTCCGGCAGTGGAAATTGGTGAGGGAAAGTAGTTGGGATGCACTGAGGGGATCTTAAGGAAGCTCTGTAGTCAATTTGAGGAGGTCTCTCTAAGAAATTTTTAGTACACCTTGCCATGGTAGTGGGATGTGATTTTTATAAAAAATGGGAAAGGAGTGACTGTCATGGCCAATTAAAGGGTGTAATGTGGTTCTTTGGTGCAGGGCAGAGGAGCTCTACAATTTAATGTGACTGAGCTAGCCTCTAAATTTGATTTGGATGAAGCTCCATTGGTCTGGAACTCGATTTGGCCATTTTCCGGCCACCAGGCTGGCCGGCCAGCGAGTGGGAGGTGCCTAGGTGCTCAGGGCATCCAAGGGAATCCATCACAACAATTTAGTGCAAGTGTATTACAATTTGGCAAGGATATCATAAGCATGTGTATTTTTGGGAATACAATCCCTTATTTTGGGGGGCCTTTGGTCAATGGCTTAGTTTAGGTGGTTAGATGGGTTTTGGCTCAGTCTTAGGGGTCAACTAATGGCTGAGGTGGAGTTAATTTGGTTGGTTTAGGGTGGTTGGGTCATATTTAGCGCATGGGTTAAATGTTAGTTCAAGTGAGCAAATTATAGGTTTTTCCTAGGTTATCCATGTTAAACTACCCAAATAAATGTTGAATTTGGTGTGGATGATCATAATGAACAACTTTGGTGAAGTATGGAAGTGGTTTTGGGCTCAATTGATGGGTTAATTTGAGGGAATCTTGAATTTTAATCAATTTGTTCATGTTGAGCTAGGCTTGGGTCTATGTTGAGCTAGACTTGGGCTAACTCCAATTTGATTGTTTTAAGTGGTCAATAGGGACCACATGAAGAGCTTTCAACATGAATTGGATGCCAATTTTGTGGTTAAGGCAACCAATTTGGTGAAATTTGGGGACTTAGCCAATTCGGGGCAAATTTGGGGAATTTTGGATTTAGGCCAAAATCAAATGAATTTGAGGCTTCACCAAGGCTAATTTATGGTTTATTTTGATGTGTATGAATATTATAAAGATTTTACAACATTGATTGGGGTCAATTTACTAGGCTATGGGTTCATTTTGGTGGGATAAGGTCAAGTGACCAAAATTGGGGGTTTAACCTATACTAAAAATTGGGCTCAAATCAAGGGCCAATTAAGCTTGAATTTGGTCTAGTTTAGCCATATCACAAGTAAATTTTAGTTTAGGATTTAAATTGGGGTAAATTGAGATCAAATTGACAAACATTTGAGTTGAATTTGGGGAAATTTGGGCCTTTAAATAGCAATTTGGCGGTTTTGATCAAAGATGGTCAAATTGACCAAATTGGGTCATGTGATAGTTGAGGAAAATGAAATTGGGAATATTTGGGAGGTTTTGGGATTTTTTGGGATTTTTTGGAATATTTGGAATTCTTTGCCCAAGAGGGGTATTTTGGTAATTGGCCAATTTGGGGATTTTGGGTAATTTGGGTGTTTTCAAGGTGTTTGAAATGATTATTTTGAACCAATTTTGTGTATTTTGGCTAGATTTGGAGATTTTTTGCCAAATTTAGGGTCCCAAGGGTATCTGGGTAGTTTGGGGAATTTCGGGGCAATAGGGTAGATTGGGCATCTTAGTAGAGTTGGAGTATCAACCACCATTAATAAGCCATGGACTAATAGAGACCTCAATTTGGGTCCTCTATGTAGTGGTTTTAGTTGAACCCTAGCTTAGGGCTAATGGGTTTAGGGAACCACCTACAAGAGTCTCCCAAAAGTATCAAGGGACCAAAGCCTAGAAATTCTAGTTCAGGGTAGTGAGTGATTGTGAGCACAAACAGATGCCTTAGCCCTAGACCAACACTCGGGGTCAACCCTAAGGTCCAGCAGTCTTCAGGGTGACTCATCTTGAGTTTCCCCAATAGTGACCCCACCTACTAAGTGCTAGAGGTTAGGACTAATATGTGGAACTTCAAGTTGAGTGGAGAAGAGTTTGAAATTTGTAATGGTGAGGGCTCCTTGTCTAGTTTTCTAAGAATAGTCAATATGAAAGTCATATGGCTAGACCTTGGGCTACTAAAGAGGAAAAACTGAACCTCAACCAAAAGTGAGGTCAACACACTTATTGGCTTAATAGGTGGTTGTATCTTCCATGGATGAAAATTATCATGAAAGGATGCGTCTCTTGGGAAAATACATCAAATCAAGACACATTTTGAAGAGATTCCAAGGCACCTCTTGGAAAACTATAAAAGGAAGAAGAGAGGACTTGGAAAAGAGTCCTAAAATCATTGGCAAGTTATGAAAGCTCTTCTTTGGGGAGTTAGTTCGGAGTGATTTTTAAGAACCAATTTTTATTTACTTTATCTTTTTTGTTATTTTGTTTTGAGTGATTGTAAAAGAGAAGAGATTTAAAGGAACTTCAAGAGTTTGGTTGAGGACTTGAGAAAGTTTTTATGTTTTTTTATACTACTTTTGGTTTTAATCAAGATTTGTTGTTGGTTTGACAATGATTTCTTCTTTTAAACTAAAGTGTGGTTTTGTTTTCTCCATGGATTCTAAGTAGTTTTCTTTTTCTTTCTTCTTAAAATGATAAGTAATTAAATTTTGGATGGAAGTTGTGGAGAGTATTGACCTTTAATGTTGGAAGAAGCTGTGATGATTTAAATCCATGCTTTACTTCTTGATTTCGCCAATCGAGATGTTGAAATTTGTTGTGAGAACATGTAAGAATCGGGCTGCTATTGTCTCAATCAATAATTAGAAAGGATCACATGAGGTTGTATGAATGAGAATGTAGTTCATATGATTGAGTGCAAATAAATACAAAAAAATTCATTGATGGTTGTAGAGTTAGAAGACTTTAAAGTGACAGATTAAAGTCCCCAACTTGGTTTGTTGTTTAAGGTTTTAGTACGAGAATGTTAGCACTAAAGTGGAGTAAATTGAGAGAACTCTAGAGTGAGAGCTAGTATCTTCCCTGCCTAGCCTGTCTTCAGAACTATTCAAACTTTAAATTAGTCAATGTTATTTATAGCATCTCTAGTAAGGGTAAAGAATATTAATGCTCCTATTTGGCACAACACACTTTGCATACTTCCAGAACATAACTCTTAAACTTATTTCTGATTCATGATAAGAAGAAAGATATTTTCATATTAAGTACTTTTCTTCTACAAAAATTTTAGTTATCTTTTTAAATTGTTATGTTTCGTTAAAATATCAAAAATACCAAAATATTTAAATTTTAAATCCTATCAAAAATCATTTTTAGTTTAAGTAATTATCTTTTTAAAAATAGAAAAACTTTCTAAAAAGTGTATATTGCATAATCTCAAAAAATCATTTTTAGTTTAAGTAATTACCTTATTAAAAATAGAAAAACTTTCTAAAAATTGCATATTGCATAAAATCTTCCGTATGGGTTCGATATTCAGGTCTTAATCAAAAAGTCCTATATTTTTTGATAACGATACGTATACTTACGCAGTATTCCAATATAAATATATATATAAATTAAAAAGTTAAATTCTTATTTTTCTTTAGGATCAAGTTTTTGGTTTTATTGTAAAACGAGAAAATATAAGGGAAAAATACCATCAGAACTATTGTTATTCTGTGCATAAGCATTAAGATCGGGTACCAA
Source organism: Phalaenopsis hybrid cultivar (assembly GCA_002079205.1). Taxonomy (NCBI): domain Eukaryota; kingdom Viridiplantae; phylum Streptophyta; class Magnoliopsida; order Asparagales; family Orchidaceae; genus Phalaenopsis; species Phalaenopsis hybrid cultivar. The sequence goes on from JXCR01139284.1 coordinate 114,890, forward strand.
CTACCACGCCATGATCAATCATAATGGGTGAAATGGTAACTAGAAAAAAATTAATTTAAATGACATGTATTGTTATTGAAAGATCACATTGTCATTAATTATGGGCTTAAAATTAATGAAATATTATTTTCCTAACTTGAACCCATTACTTGAGAATCATTTAATTTTGATTGACTTCCAAGTCATGATAATTAAGGAAATTACAATTTTGTTTTTATTATAGAAAAGGTGGCAAGTGAGTTCCTACCTTTTAATTCCATTACATTACAATCATCCAAACATGTTCATTAGAATCAAAGTCATCCATTTTCCCTTTCTTAATTCTAAATTTTGATTAAGGCACCAAAATCTAAAGTTACCCCTTTGCCTTTGGGGTTCCTCACCTCATAACTCATTAATCAAAATTCAAATGAATTTGAGAATTTTTAGTGTGTCTCATCCATGGATCAATAAAGCATCAGAGGAGAAAATGTGGATTTTAAAAATTTATTAAATTTAAATAATTATTTAAATTTATAAAGTAGCATTTTCAATGTTAACTTAACTATCCAAAAAAAATATTTTATTCTTGAGAAAATTATTAAAGTTCCCTTTAGGTCAGAGAAACACTTAGACAAATTTTCATGATTTTTTTAAATCAATTCTCTAATTTAATTATTTATTGCATTTTATGATTTAATTTGAAAGGAAAAGAAGTTTTTCTTATAAAAATTATTTTCTATGCTTTTATTAAACCTTTCTGAGTCCAAAAAACTCAGAGAAAGAAATTTTATATTTTTATGATTTTTAGATTATTTATTATAATTATATTAATGAGAAAAGTTGGAAATAACATTTTAAGCCTTCAGAAATTTAATTATTTTTAATTCAAAATTTAGGCCAAAAATCAAGTATTTTATCAAAAATGACTTCTAATTTTTCTTAAGTTCTCTTGATCACAAAAAACTCATAAAACCACTTTTCATAATTTTCCTAAGTGTGTTTAATTTAATATAATTATTTTTTTACAAAAATATAAAATTTCTTGAAAAATCAATTATAGTGCTTAAACATAATCAAATAATTTTTTTAAATTTTTACAGTGGCTTAACATGATTTTTATGTTGAATTGATTTTGTAAATTTTTATTATTATTTAATTTACNTAAAATTTCTTGAAAAATCAATTATAGTGCTTGAACATAATCAAATAATTTTTTTAAATTTTTACAGTGGATTAACATGATTTTTATGCACAATGTTGAATTGATTTTGTAAATTTTTATTATTATTTAATTTACATAAATTAAAGGAAGATATATGAATTTTAATTAACAATAGAAATCTACAAAAGAATTCAAATCATCATGAAATTTTTCCTAAGCTTCTTTAATTACAAGAAACCTACTAAAATTTTTCCTATAGTTTTCCAAGTGGTATCTTAATTTATATAATTAAAATAAGTCAAAATAGCCATCCTAGCTCAAATATTNCATTTAATTAACAATAGAAATCTACAAAAGAATTCAAATCATCATGAAATTTTTCTTAAGCTTCTCTAATTGCAAGAAACCTACTAAAATTCTTCGTATAGTTTTCCAAGTGGTATCTTAATTTATATAATTAAAATAAGTCAAAATAGCCATCCTAGCTCAAATATTAAGGTTTAAGGCATAGAGATGCCCTCTGACCTTGGAAAAATTAGAGAGCATCCCCTTTGTCATGAGGAACAAAACCTCAAAATTTCAAGCTATGGTGAGCAATGTTTTATCATGNTTTAAGGTTTAAAGCATAGAGATGCCCTTTAACCTTGGAAAAATGAGAGAGCATCCCCTTTGTCATGAGGAACAAAACCTCAAAATTTCAAGCTATGGTGAGCAATGTTTTATAATGATGATTTAAAATACTCGACAAAGTTTCATTCATTAAAAAATCAGAGAGACAACAAATACATTTTATTTTTGGTCCACATTATTCTCCTCCATTCACCAAACAAGAGGGTATTTTTACTTTATTCTTTTGGTTTTTCTAGAGAAAGATATGGATTTTTGAAGTTCAAACATTTAAATAAATTCATAAAACCCATAGTTTTCTACTTAAACATGCGGCGCCACCTTATCCTCATCCGTGTCAAACTTTACACACGGTGAACCGCTATTCAATGCCACCAGCCACCTTAGCTGCCACGCGGCCCGCCTTTTTGTTCACAGCATTCATCTAACTTGATCTCCTTCGTCCATTGAATAAACGTGCGATTAGACGACTCTCCTTCATCATCCCCAAATGTCCAAACCCGAGAACCGTTCACACTAATACCTTAAGATCTTTATCTAGACTCAACCAAAATGCATGGGGTTTGTTTCTAAGCCTTCATCTACTTAAGACAAACATATTTATACATCTTATATGAGGGTATTTTCATAATTTTGGCAAATTTAGGGGTATTTTGGTAATTTTGGCAATTATGAGAATTTTTGGGCAATTTGGGTAGTTCAAATGTTTTGAGATGATTTTTGGACAAATTAGGTTATTTTGGGAAATTTTGGGAATTTTAGTCAAATTTTGGGTTTTAGGGTATTTTTGTAACTTGGGTAGATTGGGGGAAAAATGCTATGTTTGGTATTTTGGTGAAATGGGGTGCTAACCACCCTATTTCAGTCATAGACCAATGAAAACTTGATTTGGGTCCTCTATGTACTTGTCTTGGTTAGACCCTAGCTTAGGGCTAGTGCGTCTAGGGACCATCTACATGAGTCTCCTAAAAGATCAAGGGATCAAAGTCAACAAGCTTTGGTTCAGGGTTGTTAGTTGGATGTAATGTGCAAGTGAGTGACAGTGTATGCACCAGCCCAAGACCAACACCGAGAGGGTTGATCCTAATGCCAAACAAAAATAGGTGTAGTGTGTCAGACAAGCACACCTCACTTATTGGTGTTATCTGACGAGATCAACAAAACCAACACAGATCTCTAAGTCAATAGACCTAGAATAAAGAGCAAAATTGAGTGACAGTTGTTTCCACTAAGGAGTAACAGATACTCTTGCTGGGGAAAAGAAAAGAGATTTTGAGGATAATCGTCATGCAAACTGGTAGTCCCAATGAAGACTTAATTTAAATTGAATATATCAAAGAAGGTTTGGATTTTAATTTAAAAATTTTAAGAAGGTGAAATTATGCGTGTGGAAACCAGATTGAGTGAAAAACACAAGCGTAGAAAAGGGAATAGGACGTCAGAGCCTACCTCAAAAGTGAGTGTGGGAATAGGATGTCTGAGCCTACCCTGAAAGTGGAAATGGGAATAGAAAGTCTAAGCCTACCCCAAAAATGGAGGATAGGAATTGGACATCTAAGCCTTCCCCAAAAATGTAAAGATAGGAATAGGGCGTCCAAGCCTACCACGAAAGTAAGAAAGAGAATAGTTTTTCTAAGCCTACCATGAAAATGTAAAGATGGGAATAGAGTGTCCAAGCCTACCCCGAAAGTAAGGATGAGAATAGAACATTTGAGCCTACCCCAAATGTGAGGATGGGAATAGGACGTCAAAGCCTACTCTGAAAGTGGATATGAGAATAGGATGCTAAAGCCTACCCTAAAAGTGGGAATGGGAATAGGACGTTTAAGCTTACTTCAAATATGAGGATGGGAATAGGACGTTAAAGCCTACCACAAATGTGAGGATGGGAGTAGGGCGTGAAAGCATATGCAAAATCTAAGGATGGTAATAGGACGTTAAAGCCTACTCTAAATGTGAGGATGGGAATAAGACGTCAAAGCCTACCCCAAAAGTGGAGATGGGAATAGGATGTCAAAGCCTACCCCAAAAGTGGGGACGGGAATAGGACTTTTAAGCCTACCCCTAAAGTGCAAAGATGGGAAAAGGGAGTCCAATCCTATTCCAAAAGTGTAAATATGGGAGTATGGCATCCAAGCCTACTCTAAAAGTGTAGAGATGGGAATAGGGCGTCCAAGCTTACCCCAAAAGCGTAAATATGGGAATAGGGCATCCAAGCCTACTCCGGAAGCGTCCAAGCCTACCCTAAAAATTTAAAGATGGGAATAGGACATCCAAGTCTATTGTAAAAGTGTAGTTATGGGAATAGGGCGTCAAAGCCTACCCAAAAGTGTAAAGATGGGAATAGGACGTCCAAGTCTACTCTAAAAGTAAGGATGGGAAGTGGAGCAGAAAGATTGAAGAGATCTGTGAGGAGTAAAAGACTCTGTGGGAATGTGGAGGAGTTGGTATAGACAAGGATAGTCGTGCTACGTAAGCGAAGAGTAAGAAACCTCAAACTCGAGAGAAACAAACTCAAGCAAATTTATTTTCTTTTCTTGTTGACTTTATCAAATTTCATTATCAAAATATGTTTTCAAAATTTAAGTTTCATTGGTTAATTTCATTTTTTTTAAAGGATATTTTATTTTAATTTTATTGTCATCAATTTTTTTTATTATTTTGTTCTTTGTTCATCGTGGGTTGGAGAAATTAATATCTTATGTATTCAAGAAACTAAGTGGGCTGAAGAAAAGGCTAAGGAGATTGATAATTTAGGTTTTAAACTTTGGTATTCTGATAAGAGTCGCACTAGAAANGAGTGGGCTGGAGAAAATTCTAAGGAGATTGATAATTTAGGTTTTAAACTTTGGTATTCTGATAAGAGTCGCACTAGAAATAGTGTAGGTGTAATTATAGGTAAGAGTTTGAAAGATAATGTTGTAAATATTAATAGAGTTGGTTATAAGAGTTCGAAAGATAATGTTGTAAAATCTAATAGAGTTAGAGATAGAATTATAGCCCTTAAGATTATCATTGATACCATGAATTTTAATATTATAAGTGCTTATGCTCCTCAAGTAGGTTTAGATACAAAATCTAAAGATAAATTTTGGAATGANGAACTAATAGAGTTGGAGATAGAATTATAGCCCTTAAGATTATCATTGATACCAAGATTTTTAATATTATAAGTGCTTATGCTCCTCAAGTAGGTTTAGATACAAAATCTAAAGATAAATTTTGGAATGACTTAGAAGACTTAATACAAATGATACCTTTTGAAAAAAGAATTTTTATTGGAGGAGATTTAAATGGACATGCCGGTAGAGTGGTAGAAGACTTCAGAAATACTCATGGTGGCTACAATTTTGGAGTAAGTAATGAAGAAGGTAGAGCTATTTTAGATTTTTCTTTAGCGTATGATTTTGTTATTTCCAATACTTTATTCAAGAAAAGAGTTGACCATCTTTTTACTTATAAGAGTGGATCTAATAAAACACAAGTTGATTTTTTTTTTTTTTGAGATGAAGAGATCGTCGCAATTGTAAAGAGTGTAAGGTAATCCAAGTGAAATTTTAAGTACCCAACATCGTTTATTNGGAAATACTCATGGTGGCTACGATTTTGGAGTAAGTAATGAAGAAGGTAGAGCTATTTTAGATTTTCCAATACTTTATTCAAGAGAAGAGTTGACCATTTTTTACTTATAAGAGTGTATCTAATAAAACACAAGTTGATTTTTTTTCTTTTAAGAAGAAGAGATCGTCGCAATTGTAAAGAGTGTAAGGTAATCCAAGTGAAATTTTAAGTACCCAACATCGTTTATTAGTTTTAGATTTTAAGATTAAGAGTTATAAATAAAAAAAAACTAGGACTCATCATCATAGAATTAGATGGAGAAACTTAAAAGAAACAAATAAAATTATTTTTTTAAGTAAAATTCAAGATTTTAAAATTTTGGATATTCATGAAGAAGTAAATGTTATGTAAAATAAAGTAACAAACACTATTAAACAAGTAGCAAACAATGTGCTTGGAGAATCAAAATAAAAAGTTTTAATAAATAAAAATAGTTGGTGGTGGAATAATAATGTGCAAGAAAAGATAAAATATNCATTAAGAGTTGTAAATAAAAAAAAACTAGGACTCATCATTACAAAATTAGATGGAGAAACTTAAAAGAAACAAATAAAATTATTTTTTTAAGTAAAATTCAAGATTTTAAAATTTTGGATATTCATGAAGAAGTAAATGTTATGTAAAATAAAGTAACAAACACTATTAAACAAGTAGCAAACGATGTGCTTGGAGAATCAAAAGAAAAAGTTTTTATAAATAAAAATAGTTGGTGGTGGAGTAATAATGTGCAAGAAAAGATAAAATATAGGGAGTTATGTTATAAATATTGGTTTAAATGTAAAAGCTTAGAGAACTGAAAAAAATATCAAACAGCTCGCAAGGAGTCCAAAAGAACCATCTGTGACACTAAAAATTCTGCTTTTAATGATCTTTATAATAGATTAGATACTAAGGAGGGTGAAAAATATCATAAACTAGCCAAATAATGAGAAAAGAAAATTAACGATTTAACTCAAGTAAAGTGTATTAAAGATGAAAATCCAAAAGTACTTTTCTTAGGAAAAGATATTCAACATAGGTGGGTCAGTTACTTTGATAAACTTTTTAATAAATTTTTTGAAAATACGATAAACCTTAGTGATCTTAATATCATGAATAATAATCAAACGTTTCATTTTTACCCTCACATTACTAAAAAAGAAGTTGAGGAGGCTTTAGAAAAAATAAAGGGTGGAAAGTTTGTAAGACCTGATGATATCCCAATTGAACCGTGGAAATATATGGGAGATGTTTGAGTTTCTCGACTTACTAAACTCTTAAATATTATTTTAAAAACTAATAAGATGCCTAAGGAGTGGAGGAAGAGTATTTTAGTCCACATTTTTAAGAATAAAGGTGATACACAAGAGTGTGCAAATTATAGAGGAATTAAGTTGATGTGTCATACTTTAAAGTTATGGGAGGAGAGTAGAACATAGGTTAAGACGCATCACAAACTTTTCTCATAATCAATTTGGATTTATGCCGGGCAGGTCTACTATGGAAGCTATACATTTATTAGAATTAAGTTGATGTGTCATACTTTAAAATTATGGGAGAGGGTAATTGAACATAGGTTAAGATATCACAAGGATTTCTCATAACCAATTTAAATTTATGTTGGGCAAGTCTACTATGGAAGCTCTACATTTATTGAGATGTTTGATGGAGAGGTTCAGAGATAATAAGGAGAAACTACATTTGATTTTTATTAATTTAGAAAAGGCTTATGATAAGGTTCCAAGAGATATCATTTGGAGATTTCTCAAGAAGAAAGGTGTTGATATGACTTATATTCAAGTCATTAAAGATATGTATATGATAAGTTTCCAAGAGATATCCTTTGGAGATTTCTCAAGAAGAAAGGTGTTGATATGACTTATATTCAAGTCATTAAAGATATGTATACTATAGATGTTACTTGTGTTCAAACTAAAGGAGGATTGACAAAATATTTTCCTATTTCTGTTGGATTACATCAGGGATAGGCTTTAAGCCCATATTTTTTTTGCTTTAGTTATGGATGGTCTTACTGGTTATCTGCAGGAGGATGTACCTTGGTGTATGCTTTTTGCTAATGATATCTTTCTTTTGGATTAAACAAGAGAAAAAGCCTAGGAAAAACTTCAATTGTGGAGGTCTACATTGGAGTCTAAAGGCCTTCGTTTAAGTAGAACTAAAACTGAATACATGGAGGAGGTCTACATTGAGTCTAAAGGCCTTCATTTGAGTAGAACTAAAACTGAATACATGGAATGTGTACATTGGAGTCTAAAGGCCTTCGTTTAAGTAGAACTAAAACTGAATACATGGAATGTAATTAGTTGTAAGAAGGTCTACATTGAAGTCTAAAGGTCTTCGTTTAAGTAGAACTAAAACTGAATACATGGAATGTAATTTTAGTAGTAATAGCTCTAGCATTCGTTTAAGTAGAACTAAAACTGAATACATGGAATGTAATTTTAGTAGTAATAGCTGTAGTTAAAAGTGTGACTTTAGGTGATCAAATTATTAAAAGGTGTGAACGACTTAGCTATCTTGGGTCCGTTGTTCAAAGTGATGGTGCTATAGATGGGGATGCCAATAGTAGAATTCAAGTTGGTTGGTTGAAGTTGAGGAATGGTTTGGACCTTTTGCATGATAAAAAATACCGCTTAGACAGAAAGGAACATTTTATAAGATGGTGGTGAGACCTGCAATGCTATATGGCACTGAATGTTGGCCTTTAAAAGAGAAGCATAATAATAATTAAGTGTTACCGAGATGAGAATGATTAGGTGGATGAGTTGCTCTACACTTAGAGACAAAATGCAAAATGAATATATTTGTGATAAGGTTGGTGTAGCTTCTATGATGGACAAAATTAAAGAAAGTCATCTTGGATGATTTGGTCATATTAAAGGTCGACCATCTGATGATCCAATTAGGAGAGTAGATGTTTTAGATTCAACTTCTGTTAAGAAAGGCAGAGGTAGACCTAGAAAGACTTGGGCATATTGTATTAAAAATGATCATAATTTACTAGAACTAATTGAAAGTATGAGTCTAAATAGTATGCAATGGAGAAAAAGGATTCTTGTAGCCGACCCCACATAGTGGGATTAAGGCTTTGTTGTTGTTGTTGTTCTTTTTTCATCGTAGTTTAGAACTAATGTTTGGTTTTGCAGCTTTTTATCCATCGCACAAAAAGGCAATTTGACAAATATGTTGAAATCTGAAGGAAATTTCCTTAATTTGCTTCAAACATGTGTTATGGACTGAATATATGTTGAAAGCATCAAAAGAGACAATCATGCCAAATACATCTGAAACATCACATATGGAGTACATATCCTATATGTTGTTCTGATGTTGTACAAAAGGTAACAAAAAAATTTTTTACCTGTTCTCATAGCTCATACAGGTGTAGCTCCTCTAGCTATGGATATTGTCAAAATCTATAGATCATCTTGTTGTCATCCATCCTTATCAATGTAATGGAAACCATGCATGATGGCACTCTAGGGGTGCAGTGCTTTGCTAGGTCGACTCCTTTTTCCTTCTAAATTAGTATCTAACCCAACGGTAGCAGAATTGCAACTGATCCTTGGAACTCACCGGGTCCAAAAACGTCAATTTCTTTCCCAAATAAAATGTCACTTTTACTCATGAATGAGATTGTGCAGAAAGGTCTGACAAAATTATGGTGATCTATATGTGCAGAAATATAGTCTCCCTCTTCATAAATATTGATGATACAATTGTTCGGAATGCAGTCTAGTGGCAGCACGCTCCATCTGACTATCCTTTTTATCATCCACTTTATTGTGGGAAGCAATGGATCTACCTCGTCGTGTCTTAAGATCCCCAAGGGGTTCCCTTGCCTATCCCTAGTGAAATTATAGCAACAACTAAATTAGATGGTTATCATGCCTTTTCTATGCATCCACTTTTGTGGTTCTGAATAATTTATTTCCATTTGAAGACCGGATCAACATCTGTTTCTCAGGTCAAATACATAATCAAGAATGCTTCTTTCTTCACTTTCAGAAAAGACTCTAGTGTACAGCTCCAGACCTTCCAGTATATTGACAATTTTTCCCTGAATTTCTTTGTAGAATTCAAATTCTCTCTTCTTTACCTTGCTCATCTTATCCAATTCTACCATTATAATTCTTTGCAACTGTTGAGACCTTTCCCTCATTACAATATCCGTAGGAATCCATGTTTGCATTGTCTCTATATCCAACGGGATGTATGATTCTCCAACAGAGTGGCTGGTAGTATGAAATCCACTATTGGTAGATGCGTAGTCCAGCAGAGTGTTGTAATGCTCTAAGTGGAGGATTTTACATTCTAAGCATTCCAAAAATTCTCCTGTGTCTGGTGTATGTCTAGGGATCTCGGCATTTCATGTTAAGCAACACGCACAAAGCTCATCTGAAATTGCCGGTAACGCCGGCTCTATATCAAACTCAAACTCATCCTCTATGGCAGACAAACTAGAAGAAGTCTCTCTCATCTAGGATCATATATTTTCCCCTCAAGAATTGAGGTAAGTAAGTTTTTTTTCTGTTTCAGGTGTTTTTTTTCTTAACGTAGGAAAGATCTGTGTTTTAAGCAATGGCATTTCTAGATTAAGTTCTTCTTAATGGTGCATCTAACAGTCTCCCATCATCAACACTGCTAGATGTTTTGTTGGCGCAGTTATCATGGATGACAGGCGACTAATCCCTTCCATTGGTTTTTGCTGCACTATCATCTTCTTCCTATTCAGCGAGGAATCCTCTTTAGTGTTGATATTTAACAGCAAAGGTTGCCCTTATTTTCCTCGATGACTTACCACGTCCATCAAGGGACCCTCATAGTCCCCGTCAACCTGACTGAAGTCCAAGTTGAAGTCTATGATGGCACCCTGAGATTAAGTGTGAGATTCCATCCATCCACGAAAGCAAAGAACAGCTTCAGTCCTGACATTTTTTTTCTTCATATGACAGAAAAAAACATCTGTGCACTAAAATTTAGCAAGAACAAGAACAAAATAAAACATTTATTAGACAGAACTTTTGTTTACACTAGTGTGAAGTTTATTTATTTATTTTTATATATATTTTTAATTTTTTTTAATTTAATAGAATATCAAACTTAAATGCATAAAGGAGAACATCGAAGTATGCAACTTCAAAATTTTTCATTTTATTGAGGTGATTTATTACAAAAAAATTGGACAGAGTCATAGGCGCTTCGCCAAATAAATAACCCCAAAACAATCAAAATCTCAAAATCTCATTTTGAGAAATGTCATGTTGTATTGTATGTCTTCAAATATCGTCCAATAATTTACAGCATAGGTCTTTGGCCTAAAAAATCCACCAGCTGGTAGGCTCCTCCTGAGCAAACATTTTCTACGATGAATGGTCCCTCTAAAGTTGGCTCAAAATTTTCATCTATTTTACGATGTGCAAGAATATGTATTTTGAGAACCATAACGAGTTCATCTACTTTGAACGTCCTCGGGCAAACTAATTTGTCATGAGCTTGTAGCATCCTTGCTTGGTAAAGTTCCAATTATTGTTGTGCTTCTAGTCATTTTCCCTCGAGACTTTATAATTCTTCAAGTCTGAGTTTTGCACTTTCTTTAGTTGTATTTTGGTTCGTGATGGTGGCTATGAGAGATGGTGTTTGAACCTTCAAAAGCAGCATGAGCATGGACCGGTACAAAAGTGCGTAGGGTGTAGATTGAGTAGGAGTTCTGAATGTCGTCTAATAGGCCCACAAAGCTTCTAACGGTTTATTATGCTAATCTCTTTTATTTTTGTCCAATGTTTTCTTTAAAATCTGTACCAGTGTTTTATTGAAGGCGTCGGCCAGTCCGTTTTCTCTAGGTTAGCAAATTGTAGAGCACCTCCATTCTATCCCATGTCTTTTGAAGAAGTTGTTGATCTTTGTGCTTCTGAAGGCTGTCCTATTATCAAAAATCACTCTACATGGTACACCTAAATGGTAGACTATTTGACTTTTAAAAAATTGAAGGACATGTTGTGTTGTAACCTTTCGTAACGACACTGACTCTACCAACTTGGAGAAGTAATCTCTAGCGGTATGAATGAATTTGTGTCCCTTAGAGGATGGAGGGACTCATAATGTCAGTTCCCCAACATTTGAATGGCCACGAGGCAACGGTTTGGTGTAGCACATTTAGAGGTTAGTGTAAGACCACCCCATGCACTTGGCAAAAGTGACACCTTCTAGCGGTATCCATGCCATTGAACATCATTGATGTTCAATAATATCCAAGTCTTTTGATCTTCATTTTCTTTTTTGGTTATATCTGGTGAGCTTCACACAATCCGACATGTACTTCTTTGACGTTATTCTGTGCTTGTACTCTACTCAGACCTCACTGCCACATCTAATCGAATGATCTTCTATAGAGGACATCACCCACTAGAGCATAAGATATAGCTCTTCTTAGTATGTGATATGCCTCAGACTTGTCCTCTAGTAAATTTTCAGTTTACAAATATTCTATTAATGGCTTACACCAGTCTTCGTTGATGTCAGCAACTACAATCATCATTCCTTCGTCTTTTTTTAAGTTTGTGTAAATTATCAAGGTATGTCCAAGATTAAAATCGTTGTACTTGGAATATAATGTCAATGGAATCCTCTAGTGGACATGCCAGCTTCGTAGCAAGTTTGTCTAGAGCATCAGCATGGGCATTATCTCCTCAAGGAATCCAGTATATAATAACATTAGGGATCTGTTCAAGAAGCTTCCTTATGTACTAGTGGTATTTAAATAGTATTTGTTTCAAAATATTATATTGTCCGACAACTTGTTGGATGACGATTTGTGATTCGCCATAATTGATGATGTCCATTATATCCATAGGGACTGCCAATTCCAATCCGGTGATTAATGTTTCATATTATGCTTCATTGTTTGTTCATGGCTCTATCAGGTAATAGGAGAATCTCAACATGCCCTTATCTGGAGTGATGAAAATCAACCCAACTCTTGCTTTGCCTGGTATAACCATTTCTGGTCCTTTCTCTTTCCTGGCTGATGAAACCCCATTCTAGTACATTTCCCACTGTCTGACATTGAACTGTTCTACTTGCAGTATCTGTTCATCTTACAATTCATCGTTGAGTTGGGACTAAGTTGGAAGTGGGTGTGCTGTGAGAAAATTTGCTAGAATCAATCCTTTGATAGCGCGGAGGGGAACAAAGGTTATATCACATTGCAATAAAATCATCGACCACCTTATTAAACATCTGAAAAGTTTTGGTCGGGTCATGAAATAATACAAAGGATTAATTTTCAAGATAAGGATAATTTTATGAGAAAGCATTTAATTCCTAAGCTTTTGGGAGGTGAAAATTAAAGCTAAACAATGCTTCTTAATAAGTAGATACTTTACCTCCGTTAGTATTAGATGATGACTCAAGTAGTAGAGTGTGTTTTCCTTACCCTCATCATTAACCTGAGCTAATAGAGCTCTAAGAGAGTTTTCTAACACCACGGTATAAAGTATGAAAAATTTTTTCAAGATAAGGGCTGCCAAAACAGAAGGTGCCATTAAATATTGCTTAACATCCTTAAAGTCCCACTGGAATTACTCTTCCCAATCGAATTTGGCAACTTTTTTAATTAATACTAAGAAAGGCTGCCATCTACCTGAGATTATAAAAATAAAGCATCTCAGATATGCCAACTTTTCTTGGAAAGAGCGTAATCTTTTCAAGGTTTTGGGAGGAGGCATTTCCAAGATAGCTTTATTCTTATCCGATTCAATCTTGATTCCTCGATGATGGACAACGTATCCTAGAAATTTTCTGGAGGTGATGTTGAAGGCACATTTTAATGGATTCAACTTTAGATTATATTATCTTAATTGTTCAACCTCGATCCTCAAATTGTACAAGAGATCTATTTTTTTATTTGCTCTTGATATCCAAATCATCCACGTAGCATTCCACTTAGTTGTCAATGAGGTCGTCAAAGATCTTCTTCATTGCTCGTTGATATGTTGCTCCTGAATGGTATCATTATGTAGCAAAAGATCCTAATTAGTGTTCTGAAAGTTGTAAGTGTTGCATCCTCTGGTGCCATCTTGATTTGGTTATAACCTGATGATCCATCCATAAAGGAGAAAATTTCATGTGCTGATGTGATATCCACCATTAATTTTGGTATCGCTAATGGAAACTCATCTTTTGGACACACTTTATTTAACTCCCTGAAGTTGACACATACAGGTATTTGTCCATCTTTTTTCTTAACTTGTACAATACTGGCTAACCGTTTGCGGTATTGCTCTTCTCTTACAAAGTTAATTTCTTTACATCAACGATGACTTTTTGCTCTATCTCGAGGTGCATTCTTCTGAGAGCTTGTTTTACTGGAGATCATTGTCCACATCGAGTTTACTAATTGAAACTTTTACTGACAGCCCTGACATTTCATCATAACTCCAAGTGAAGCAATCTTTAAATTTTGACAATAATTTTATCAATTTTGTGGATTCTTCCTCGTTGAGTAAGGAACTTATAAAGGTGGGTTGGGGCTGCTCCTTAGTCCCGAGGTTAATTTCTTTCAATTCATCCACAGTTGACTTAATTTTTTCTTCAAATTTTGGTAAGGCATCACCTATTAGCGGAGCTTGAGAGTCCTCCTCCACATCAAGGTAATTTTATTCCAAACCGCTAGTAACAACCATGAGAAATTCAGAGTCATTGACTCGTCTTACAGTACCAAATCTGAGACCTTCTTTCGAGTTAGGAGTTAAACTTCTAACATTCCACAATTTTTCAAAAAGTTGTAGCTTATCCTTTGGCATCTATTTTGGAACATTTCTCTGTTGAATTAACTTTTGTAAACAAGGACAAAAGAAACCAAAAGGTAATTCCATTAATTGATTATAATCCTCTTCTAAATTTACATGATTTTCAAAACTAGTAGAAGGAGAAGCACAGTAAAACTTGATCGGCTTTAAACCAAAACTACAAACTACATTGACCTCTAAACCCTCAACCTTTTGAGGGAAGATTGGAGTAAGGGTCATGACATTCACATAGTGGTTGATCTAATCGTACATCAATTCATATTCAACTTTTTCTACATCTTCTAAAGAAATTTCATATTATGGTCTCTTCTATTTTATCATCATCATTTCTTCCTCGGAGCTTTCTTCGTCGGAACTTTCTTCCATGTTAATGTCGATGGTCGGCCTAAACCATTCAACAATCACGTTGGTACTTCTTTCTCCATGTCCCCGGCCTTGATCTCAAGTTTATGAGCTAAAAGAACCTTTTCCAGCTTCTTGTGAAGAAACCATAGTAGATCGTTGAAGCAGAGTTGAATGGCCTCTTCTTCATGATTCTTCTGAATCTTCCATATCATTTGCTATAGCTTTACAAGAGAAGATCGTTTTCTTTGGAGGTGCATATTAGGCAGCGTTTTCATGGATGCCCACTTCATGAACTAAAAATGGCTATAAATCTCCTTTAATATGATGTTCTTGTCCTACTTTAAAATATTTGATTCATTGATGTAGAGATGACAGAACCATGGTATATTCGTGAATCCATGGCGTCCAAGTAAAGCATTGAAAGAGGTCTCCGCATCAATGATTTGGATATTTGCAGTTGTTAGTAGTTATCCAACTTTCATTAACAATGTAACTAATCTAAGGGCTTCTTCTACCTTCCGGTTGAATCCTCTAAACATCATTTTATCGGCTATAGGCTCTTGAGCCTCAATATCTAAATATGTCAATGTCCATAGACTCATTAGATTAAGTGATGCTCCCGGATCCACCAAAACTTTTGACAGTAAAAATTTATCGATATTAACAAAGATGTAGA
Source organism: Phalaenopsis hybrid cultivar (assembly GCA_002079205.1). Taxonomy (NCBI): domain Eukaryota; kingdom Viridiplantae; phylum Streptophyta; class Magnoliopsida; order Asparagales; family Orchidaceae; genus Phalaenopsis; species Phalaenopsis hybrid cultivar. The sequence continues at coordinate 130,113 of JXCR01139284.1, forward strand.
GCGGTTGGTTATAGTCAGTGGTGTCGAGCAACAAGTCTTCATCTGTGAAGGTTATCCTAGACTGTTCATTTAATAAGCAAACTTCATCAGAGGATATGCTAGCCAACTGAGTTAAGCAAATCTCTAGGTCGAGCAAGGTTGTAACCAGAGATTCTCTCATCTTCTTTGATAATATTAGAGCATCGTAAATGCTTAGTTTTGTCGGCAACCTCCGAAGATGAGCTAGCACATTATAAGCCACTTTATATAATCCTTCAATCTTTACTTGATATGTGGTTCTTTCACTGGCGGAGTTGGAGGTAACTCTTCCTGTATGACTATTTATTTTCCTTTATCCATTGGAGCTGACCTCGGGGGTAACACTTTCCCATTTCTTAGATTTATCTATGTGATTTATTCTTCCTGAGATGTTGTAGGAAAAATTTCTGGTGTTTATTTTTCTTCATCAGTGAGATCAAAGTTGATTGCGGGCATTATGGCACTCGAGGACTGGTTCCTCACTCTCGGTGCTATCATAACCGGTGTTGTTGATGTCTTCATCATCCTAGTTAGCGGGCTCATTAGACTTAAGTACGACTTGAGGATTGTTTTGGGAATTAAGATCAGAGTTATATTAAGCAAAGTCAGTTACGTTATAAATAGAAACAGTTACAACATCCCCGGTAGGGGAAAAAGATAATCATACATGGTCAGGGGTTTAAGGATTTTCTTCCCTGAATCCGAGACAACCAATCTAATAGAGGTAGCCCCTATCCTGCCCCCTGCACTATTGATCTTCAAGAAATTGTTCTTCTCTTTCTCTTTTGGTTACGGTGGTTTCTCTAGCAAAATTTTCTTCTCAGGCTGAGCAGGTTGTAGACTCTGAATGGCTGCTGGAGCTAATGCAGTTTACATCTGATTCAACATGTTCTTGAACAATTTACTCCAAACTATACTCCATCCATCTTTTTCTAAATACGGCTCTATTGGAGCAATTTGCTAGGCTGAAATCATATTTACGAAACCTTTTTCAAATTCTTTTAAAAATTCCTCTATTTTATGTCAAAGCATTCTATGATACGGGCAATAATTTGACTCATCTTTTTTATTGACCTCCTCAGGATTCTTTGGATCTAGTAATCTAAACTCAGACTTTTGAACATTTTGGGTACAACTTTATCTTTGAAGGAATATATTTATTTCTTTTGTTCTGTAATGGTTAGACCATTCTTATTTTCTGTTTGATATGATCCTCCTTCATGCGACTGCTGGCTAGACTAGCCATATTATTGTGTTCCTTACTGAGCATGTTGTAACGATGGTTGAGAAACATGACGAGATTGTTCTGTCTATATCTTCATTGGTTGCTTCCCCTTATCAACTGTTGTCGCTGTCCTGGACTTCTTCTCGAATATTTGGGTTGTTCCACTATTTTTTCATTTCCCCTGATAATCCATGTGTTTAACCTCTTCTTGCAGATTACTAGCATTGCTGAGTAGCTTCTTGAAGGACTTTTTGGTGAGTCCCTTAAGCATGAAAGTTATTGGCCTATGGATGCTTTTGATTAGGATCTAAATCACATGATGTTCTTGTAGCTGAGGTTCCCACTTCATGCTAAGATTTCTCCACCTCCTAAAGTCTCATTCGGCATTTTCCTCCCAACTACAAGATCTCCATAAGAAACATGATGTTGCACTCCAGCAAATCTCTTTACAAATAGCTGATCTAACTAGGTGAATGTCTTCATTGATCTGTTGGACAACTTGGCATACCAATCAAACGATATTTTCGACAGGGTGCTGACAAATTGACTTAACAACAAGGCCTCATTATCTCTAATATTGCCACAACTGGCTCAGAAATTTGCTGTGTTGTATGAGATGTCATAGATCCGGAGGAGATTTATCCTATTCTTTAGTTTTAGTTTAGAGGAGAAATTTACTTTAGTGTTTCATCCTGCCGATTTTATTTTTTAGGGCTTACATTTGTGTGAAACGATCACATAAATAGCCTGGAAGATGTAAGGGTTTAGGTCATAACAAACGACAACCTTGAAATCCTAAGACAATTTAGGGCTTATATTATACAACACACTTGTACAAAGGCCTAAAGATGAGGTGAGGATTTATGTTGCATAAGCAGACAACCTCAAAATCTTATGGTTTGGTTGTTTGATTCTATAGAAGAAAGTTGGTTTAGCTGGGGAAGACATGTCTTGTTGTTGAAGATTCCCACAATGCTAGCTCCAAGTTCCTTATCGTGGCGAGTTTGAGTTTTCTAGGGAGTCAAGTTATGATGTCAAATCAAACGGCTCTATGGTTAAAGTTCTTTAAATGTTATGAGGGATGTTAAAGTTGATTAGAGCGACACTAGTTAGGATCTCACAGTTCCTTCATTCCGGCACCACTATTTTCTATTGGATTGACTTAGTCCAAATGAATTTACTAAACTCAACTTAATGAGTTTCATACTTTCAGGTTACCTCCTCCAAGGGATTCCTAATGTTCTGATAGAGACGTCTTAATTTTGTTGTAGTTGTTATTTTATGTGATGTTTGTGATTAAATTTTGAGTTGTTTTATATTTTGAATGTTGTGAAGGTGATTTTTATCATGATTGATTTTAGTTTTGGTTTTGGTTTTATATCTATCCTGACAGTTTTAGTTTTCATGCAGGGTGACATCATTGTTTAGCGTGGAAGTTTGTGTTTTGTTCATACATGCAGGTAAGTAAGAATAGTGTGGAAAGCTTAAGAAAAGACAATGCTGTGAACTATAAAAGCGTATCTAGCGAGTCTTGTTGTTTCGCCACCTGAAACTTAAAATGCATGTTAGAGCATTTTATGTATAGTGGAAAAGTAAGTTTTTGTTGACCTACCTAGACCTAGTTCATATCTTGGTGGGTCCCTATTGGTTTAATTAAGGTTGATTTTTGTTAAGCAAAGCATATTAAGTTTAGTAATGAGGTTTTGAACAGGTCTAGAGGAGGAAGCAGGTTCATGCTTGCCTCTCACTACCTGGTGAAAATCCTCGAGCTCATTTAAACTTATTATGTTGCTTAACAATTCATCCTATGTATACTTAATGCTTAGTGAAAATTGATGTTTCAATTATTCCTAAGAGTAAGGTAATTATCATTTGCCATTTAATTTGGAAGTTATGTGGGTGAAGATCCTTAAAGGGGGCAAGTTAGCATTATTTAAACACTTAACCAATTTGAGTTCTAATTTGGGCTTAAAGTGTTCAAAGGTGTTTTCATATTCATTTTTCTAATTCCTATTTAATCAAATTTTATTTTAGTTTAAGTCACCACTAAGCCTTTTAGACCTTGGTAGATGTCTTGGTTATTTTGAAAGAAGTTGAATTTCTTAAGTGATAACAATTATTCATTTTCAAAACACTTAAATGTCATTTGGACATCAAGTAGGGGTATTAAATTAGTGAGTTATCAACTTCCAAAGTAGTACCCCTAAGTCTAAGATCATTTAATTTAATAGACTTCCAAATTTTAGTAATTTAAGGAATTACAAATTTATCCCTGAATTATGGAAAGAGAGAGGTTGGTTTCTACCAATTAATCCCATTGTGTTTCAATCATCGAAAAAAGTACCCTTTTCCCTCCTTGACTTAAGCCTAAATGTTAATTAAGGCCAAATTTCCAAAATTTCACTTTTGCTCCTAAGGCTCTATTACTTCATAATTTTTCAAATTTAATTCAAATGACTTTGGAATTTTTATCCCACCTCACTCATGGGTAAATTAAGACATCAAAGGAGAAGATGTGAGTTTTCAAATTTTTATTTAATTTACATATTTATTTTAATGCAAAAATAGGATTTTTCAAAGATAATTCCATAACTTGACCAAGGCAAATTTTAATCCCTTCAAATTGTTATTGGATGTATACTTAGACCACAAAAGCATTCGGGCCAAATTTCACGATTTATTGAATTATATCTGAATTTTAAGAGTTATTTTAATTTCTGGAGTATTTAATAATTATAAAATATTTTGAAAGTAGAAAGTTAAATTTTATATTTTTATTAAATATTTTTGAAGTCAAGGAAACCATGGAAGCAAATTTCATATTTTTTTTGAATTTTCTTTGAATTTGTAGAATTATTTTAGTGAAAATCAATATTTTAGCCTTTAAAAATTATTTTAAGCTTAAAATTCAACATCTTCACTTAGAAAATTAGGAAAAATATTCCAATTGTTTCTAAGTTCTTTGTAAAAATTTAGAATATTTCAATGATTTTAATTATTTTTGTGATTTTTATCATTTTTTAATTATTGAAATATTGAAAATGGGCTTGAAAATGGAATTTTTATTTTAATTTCAAATTTATTTTTAAAAAATTCCCCTGATCATAGAAAACTAAAAAATCCAATTTTTATAATTGCTTGAGTTATATTTTAATTATTAAAAATCATTTTAGTGTTAAAAATAGCATTTAACTTGAAAAATCAATTTGAGTTATTAAATGAGCTCCAAATATTTTGAAATTTATATGGAGATTTTTCTGAACTTTAGATCATAGTGGAGATTAAAAATTAAATCATTTAGATTTTTTTGTTTCCCAAAATTAATTTTCTTTGTGTTTTAGGGTTGGTGGAAATTAAGTGCATTCTTAATAACCTAACCCATAAAACATTTTTTAAAGGGTTCTCTTGTCATAGCAAACCTTCCAAAATTTTCTTAGATTTTTCTAAGAAGCATAGTAATTATTATGATTAATTTATGCAAATAATAGACATAAATTTGGAAAATATGAATCTCTGTCTAGAGATATCTTCTGACCTTGGAAAAATCATGGAATGCTCCCCAAGATAGAGGTAACAACATGCCAAAATTTCAAGTCATGTTAAAATGTCTACATGCATGGAGAATTAAATGACTCAAAATCATATTTAACTAATTAAAAATAAAATATGCATCAAACAAACTTCAAATTATTTGCACATTATTCTCCTCTATTCACTGAGCAAGAGGGTATTTTTATTATTGTCAGCGCTATTTTTGGTTTTGATGGGGTTGCCCGTAAGAGGCTGTCGGTCACTTGAATCGAAATCTCATTTCCAACTTCGAAAGGACGTTTTAATTTACATATATATTTAGTTTTATAAAAATATGAAATCAAACTGATCCCATATTTTTTATAGTTTAATTAAAAGAGCATTATACCACAAATCATGTATCTATCGTGAAGGATAAACAAAAGACTTGAGGATGAGGCTCGATAAAATAAACTAAGGAATATATGACATCCGTTTGGTCTGCGAAACCTTTATATTTGCCGACAAGTTCTTGTATTTAATCTAAAGAATTAAATAGGTTTTATAATAAGCTGGGTGCGGACATGCTTCCTATAAGGGCAAGCCCCTATAGTTAATTACATCTTAAATGACCAAAGTCATCTAAGAAGACTCTCAATAAAAATCAAGAAATATTATCTTCAAGGAATTTCAAAGGGTAGTAGAAGACTCTCGATAAAAATCAGGAAATATTATCTTCAAGGAATTTCAAAGGGTAGGACTCTAGCTCTCGATAAAAATCAGGAAATATTATCTTCAAGGAGTTTCAAAGGGTAGGACTTTTCAATGATAAAAATCAGGAAATATTATCTTCAAGTAATTTCAAAGAGTAGGACTCTTCAACGAAATCAGGGTAAGCCCCTATAGTTAATTACATCTTAAATGACCAAAGTCACCTAAGAAAACTCTCGATAAAATGAGAAATATTATCTTCAAGGAATTTCAAAGGGTAGGACTCTTCAACGAAATCGGACGTAGAGTAGAAATATTATCTTCAAGGAATTTCAAAGGGTAAGACTCTTCAACAAAATCGGACGTAGAGGTGGAAAGATTATCTTCAAGGAATTTCAAAGGGTAGGACTCTTTAACGAAATCAGACGTAGAGGTGTGAACATTATATTGAGTTTTAAAGGGTAGGACTTCAATGAGATCGGGCGTAGAGTTGTGAAAAGGGGATTGGTTCAAATCTGGAACATTTTGTTGTAGAGTCCAAAGGAGGAAGAACTAGGGGTTGTCATGGATCCAGAGGCGAACTTTGGTGACATCCCAAGCTATCCTAATATTTGGCTTCAATTTTGTGAAGAAATATTTAAGTGTTATATCCTGCCAATTTTATTAGTTAGGGCTTACGTTCATGTGAAACGATCACACAAATAGTCTGGAAGATGTGAGGATTTAGGCCGTGACAAACAACAACCTCGGAATCCTAAGATGAGTTAGGGCTTATATTGTATAACAGGGCTATACAAAGGCCTAAAGATAAAGAGAGGGTTTACGTTGCATAAGCAATCAACCTTGAAGTCCTACGACTTTGTTGTTTAAGTCTAAGGAAGGAAGATTGGTTTAGCTGGGGGAGATAGGTTTTGTTGTTGAAGATGGTCATGCTGCCCACCATGCTAGCTCAAAACTCCCTGCTGCGACGAGTTTGAGTTTTCTAGTGTGTCAATTTATAATGTCAAATCAGGTGGCTCTATGGTTGAAGTTCTTTAAATTTTAGGAGGGCATATTAAATTTGATTAGAGTGACACCAGTCAGGATCCTACGGTTCCCTCGTTCTGGCACCACTATTTTTTATTGGATTCACTTAGTCCCAATGAAGTTACTAAACTCGACTTAATGAGTTCCATAATTTCATTTAGATTGTGGGAAACCTCATTAGAAATCGTAGGTTACCTCCTTCAAGGGATTCCCGATCATCCGATAGAGACATCTTAATTTAGTTACAATTGTAGTTTTGTGTGGTGTTTGTGATTAAATTTTGAGTTGTTTTATAGTTTGAATGTTTTGGGGGTGAAATTTATCTTGGTTGATTTTAATTTTAGTTTTGGTTTTGGTTCTGTGGCTATCCTGATAGTTTTAATTTTCCATTCAAATTTGTATAAGCACAAAAGTATAACATAAAAGTCTAATAAAGACAACGCTGCAAACTGTAAAAGCGTACCTAGCGAGTCTTCTCGTTCCACCACCTGAAACTTAAAATGCATGTTAAGGCAGTTTACGGAGAGCAGGAAAAGTAAAGTCTTGGTAGTTTTCCTAACCCTATGCCATATTTTGGTGGGTCCCTAAGAGTTTAATTAAGGATTATTTTGTTAAGCAAAACATATTAATTTTAGTAGATCTTAAAGATATCCAACAGATCTAAAGAAAGAAGCAGGTCCGTGCTACTCTCTCACTGCCTGGTGGAAAATCCCAAGTTCTTTTAAACTGATTTTGTTGCTTAATAAGTCATCCTGTAAATACCCTTACTACTCAGTGAACATTGAGGTCTCAATTATCCCTAAGAATAAGGTAATTATCACTTGTGATTCAATTTAAGAATTAGGTGGGTGAAGACCCTTAAAGAGGCAAGTTAGTGTCGTTGGAACACTTAGTCAAATTTTAACCCTAACTGGGCTTGTAGTGTTTGAAAGATGTTTTAATTTTCAATGATATTTACTTTTCTAATCCTCATTAAATGATACTTTGTTTAGCCTAAGTTACTACTAAGCCCTTAAAACCTAGGTGAGTGTCTTAATTAGCTTTGAAAAGATCTAGCTTTATGTGATCATGATTCTTGATTTGAATTTTATTTAAAAATTAAAATAGGGGTATTAAATTGATTAATTATTAACTTCAAAAGTCATACCCCTAAGTCCTAGATTCTTTTTATTTTAATAAACTTCAAAATTTTAATAATTTAGAAATTTATTAACTTATCTTTTTCAATTAAGAAAATGAGATTGGTTCTAACAATTATCCCCCTTGTGTTTCAAACATCAAATAAATTGATTAAGATCATAGGTTACTCATTTCTCTCCTTAAATTAAGCCTAAATGTTAATTAAGGCTAAATTTCCCAAATTACACCTTTGCCCCTAAGGCTCTATCACTTCTTAATTTATCAAATTTAATCCAAATGACTTTGGAATTTTAATCCTACCTCGTCCATGGGTCAGTTAAGACATCAGAGGAGCAAATGTAATTTTTCAAATTTTAATTTAATTTATATGATTACTTTCATACAAAAATAGGATTTCTCAAAGAAAATTCCTAAGTTGACCAAGGTAAATCCAAATCCCTTAAAATTTTTACTGGAGGTAACTTTAGACCAGAGAAGCCTTTGGACCAAATTTCATGATTTTTTTTGAATTTTATTTAAATTATTACAATTATTTTAAATTTTGGGTATTTATTAAATCTAAAATATTTTAAATAGAGAAAATTAAGTTTAGTATTTTTGAAATGTCTCCCCAAGGTTAAAGAAATCAAAGGAGAAATTTTTATATTTTTTAGAATTTTATTTAATTTATTGGAATTCTTTTATTGAAAACTCATTTTTAGCCTTTAAAAATCATTTTTAAGCTTTAAAATTCAATATCTTTATTTTAAAAATCAGGAAAAATATTCTAATTGTTCATAAGTGCTTAGGAAGCCATTTAGAACATTTTCATGAGTTTTATTCTTTTTTTTATTTTTAGGGATTTTTAATTATTTTAAATATTTAAAAATAGGCTGAAAATGAAGTTTTTATTTTAAATATTATTTTATTTTTAAAAAATACCCCTGATTACAGAGAATTTAAAAAACTAAGTTTCATAATTTTTTGAGTTGTATTTAGATTTTTTAAAAATCATTTTGGTGCCAAAAATGTTATTTATCTTTAAAAATCAACTTAGGTTATTAAATGAACTCAAAATATTATGAAATTTTTACAATGAGTTCTCTAGACCCTAAACCATAGTGAAGATCAAAAATCAAGTCATTTAAATGTTTGTATTTTCTAAAATTAATTATCTTAATATTTTAGTGTTCATAAAAATGAAGTACATTTTAAATGACTTGACCCATGGAAGCTTCTGTGGTCATTGTGGACCTTCCAAAATTTTCTTGGAATTTTCTAGTCAACATGCTAATTTCCATGGTTACTTTAAGGAAATAATGTACAAAAACTTGAAAAATATGGATCTCTCTATAGGGACCTTCTTTAACTTTAGAAAAATCAGAGGATATTTCACTTGATAGAGGCTACAACATGCCAAAATTTCAAGCTAAGGTGATGTGTCAATATGCATTGAGAATCAAATGATTCCAAATAGTGTTTAATTAATTAAAAATAAAATATGTATCAAATAGACTTGAAATTTATTTCACATTATTCTCCTCTGTTCACTGAGCAAGTGGGTATTTTTATTTTATTTTTATGATTTTTCTACACAAAGTTATGAATTTTCTAAGTTAGGGGTATGTAAGTAAATAGGAAAAAGCCCTATTTATCTATTTAAACCGTGTGTGCCACCTCAACCTACCACGGCTCCGAAGCTTCACGCGGCGTGCTTCCATTTAATGCTGTCATCCACCTCAATGCTGACTCGACCTGTTGTTTATGTCCCGAAGCGTCATCCGGCTCGATCTCCTCCATCCATTTAAAACACGCTCGATCAAACAGCTCCCCGTCATCGTCCCCGATAGAATGATCCCGTGACCGTCTACACTAAAACCCTAAGATCTCAACCTAGACTTAACCAAATCACCTCGGATTTGATCCTATGGACTCGTCTAAGTGAGACAAATGCATCCATACGATAATGATGAAATTAAATTAAGCCTAATAAATGGAGAATTGAAATAGGCTCGGGATGACGTGAGGTTTTATACCTTTGCCCTGAGAAGTGAAGCTTTGATCAGAGGTCTTTGCACATTTGTTATGATCCAAAGAGGCTAGCGATTGAGTCTATGGTCTTGATGTAAGGCCTAGGTATGAATTCGATCACGGTCGGATTTGGGTGTTGGACTAGAGCTATGGTAGGGGCTTTGTGGAAGGGGGATTTTGTGGGACTTTGGCTTATTTCACTGTTGTGAAGGTGTGGGTAGAGTTAATTTAAGTTTGGTGGACTGTGAAGGTGTATTGGATTTTGTCCTGCTTTGCGGCAAGGTTTCAAGCTTAAAATTGAGCTCTGGTAGTGAGAATTGGTGAGGGAAAATGGTTAGAATGCACTGAGAGGATCTTAGGGAATCTCTAGGTGATGTTTGGAGAGGCCTCACTAAAGAAATTTTAGCACACCTCCCATGGCCGTGGAGGTGAGTTTTTATATAAATGGCCATGGGGGTGGCTCTCAGGGCATAATTCTGGGTGCATTGTGGAGGGCAGAGAAGCTCCATCAATCGGTTTGGTTGAACTGGCCTCTAGGTTTGATTTGGGCGTGGTGCCATGGTGGTGGCTCTAGGTTTTGAACTTTTCTGGCCACTATGCCTGTCTCTTATACACATC